>OY856409.1:972503355-972708355 GCA_963693085.1 Alisma plantago-aquatica
GTTTATACTCTTAACATTTGTATCATCTCATTCTTTCAAGTCATGCACTTGAAGACATACATCATTGAGTAACATCTTTCTCTAGACATTTATTATGTTATTTCATTATTTCAAAACTAAACAAATGAAATAAATTGGAATCTTTCCTTTATAAATAATCAAATCATTTACAACTTATGCCATTACAATCATTATATGATTGGCTCTCTGGGCATACATACCAACAACATATACAAGCCATATATGTAAAATCATGGCATACATATATGTACAACCATGGCATACATACCAAAAAGCTCATATTGATGTACAAGATTGTACAACATCTGCAAAATTCCTCTAAGGGCATGAGAATATAGGGACGACACATAGGTCTCTACTACAAAACACTAAAAGCATATCCAACCTTCAACAACTACTATTCTTCTTGTTGCTCAGCTTCAACTATGTGATCTCTACCTCGTCAAAAGGCAAAGAAAGGGGTCATACAAAGTGAATCGTATTTGACCCTAAGAAAGTATACTACATGGTTGTATTTTTTCTTTTGTTTTCCTTGAGGATTTGAGCCTTACCACCCAAATCCAACTGACCATTGTTAATTCGAACTCGGTGCCATACAAGATCAATGTAAGAGCTGGATTCCATGATCTCACCACACAACTTCTGGTCAGTATGAGAGATATTGAAGAGACATAACAATCAACTGCTACCAGTGACATATGGTTAAGATGAAAACACCTAGCCTACCTTGGTACAGGTCATGGCTCTAGGCACCAGGGTATCACATCAGATAGTATAATTACCAAGACACGACCGCAATCATTCTCAAAACACTTGGGATCTTTATGACAAGGATATTCTTCAAGAACCTCACATACTCAAAAGTATGTGCTCCAAGTTCACCAAAGGAACACACATTTCACAGTAAAAGAGTGAAATCATCCATTCCAAACATACTCGAAAGGTATATGCTGAAACGGGTGTAAAATTTTCAAATCTTTATATAATGGAATACTAAAGACAAAAGTGTAAGCAGTAGAATATAATTTCATAACAATAATAAATTTTATAAAAGTGAACATCATCAATCTCTCATATAGGGTTTACATGAAAGATACAACAAAGGGATCTAGATAGAGGTAAATATAAACTACACCAACTTTGTCTCTAAGAAAACAACTTCATGAGATAGGCCCAAGCTTAAAGCCATGCACTCCTTATCCTATTCCTAGGATGGTCCTCCACGCTCATGTTGTACAACTCTGATCCTAGGCCTTGCTCAAATCCTTGATCAAACCCTTGGTGGTTGGAAAAGCACCGAGCAAAAGAAAGAAACAAGGTATATGTCAGAGATAAAGAAAAAGGACAAAAGATAATAAAACTATATGCAAATAAAGGCTAAGTTTTTATTATAAGATAAAAATTGTCAAAAGTATGAGGCATACATAAATATATACTTTCCATAACATAAATAGTTAAAAGGTTTCTTGCATGATTATTATTGACTACCTAAATTATGTTGGGTTGAGGCACCTACCTAACCTCAACTAAAAGGTAATGGAGAGGAACACATTCTGGTCACCTACAAATATTCTATATTGGGGAGAGTAACACATTCCCCAGGGCAAATTTACACATGCCCTATCTATGGAGGTTGTACAAAAGTACCACTACACTAGTTGAATAGTCTAATAAAATCAACATGCTAAGAAATATGGAAAGTGTAAGCATCAATAAAATAAAGACATAGTAGTGGGGTACAAGACTAAAGAAATGATTAATAAAACTGATTTCGAGGGAAATATAGTAAAGGAAATAACAAAAGAGGAATGAGGGTTTCATAAAAGCCTCTTTAGGGAAATTAGGTTAAGGTTTGCAAATTATTCCCAACATAGGTGTAAGGAAATCACATATCTTTCTTCTTAAGATCAGTTATCAACTTGCACCACTAAAATTGATTCCAAGTACCTCCTTTCCTTTTTTTCAATGTATGAACATGTATTATGGTTTGGCATATTTATTAATGTAAAGAAAACTGTAGTTTTGGACTTTTCGAACAAAACTCTGAATTAGACTTTGAAATCATCACCATTGATCTAGTTTGGATGTTCTGATTAAGAAAACATATAATTTTGCATATTTTGGAGTTATAAAGGTTACAGTGTGTTTTTAGTTATTTTTAAGTATTAAATTCATTTTTAGAAAATACCTTTTGACAAAACTCAAAACCAAAACTTAAAAATATTTTTATTAGAAATCTTAAACTTCTCTGATTCTAAAACATATCTTCTTTTAGTTTTTGGACAACTAGAGCAAAAGATATGAATTTTGCAAAATCGACCAATCAGGAAACTCAAAAAATCCACATAAGTAGCAGAGGGTCGCGAGAAAGAAAAGAGAAGGAACTGGGACCAGATGACATGGTCCAATCACATGTAGCCATGTCACTCATGAAACAACCCCTCTTTGACTCGCACAAACCAAAAGAAAATGCAGTGAAAATACCATATTGCCCTTGGCCAGCATGACAAAATCAAAATCAAAATAGGGATCGTATTTAAAACCAGAGGCATTCATCTCCTTCACTTAGTCGAACCCAATGAGGCTGTGAGATTCACAAAGCTTCAACAAGCTCTACAAACAAGGATCAACACTGATCTACACACCCTAAACCACACAGGAAACATGAGAAATGAATCTACAAGACTCAGAGGAACTCCAAGACCTCAAGAACTAGGATCTTCGATCCATAGGCCCTCAACCTCAGACTCTCTGCCATGAGAGCAAAAGAGGCAAGTACCTGAGAAAGAAAAAACAAATAAATCTAGGAAAATCCGCATATGGGAAGATTCAACACGTCTCCACGAGCCAACGTGCATCACGCATAAGAGAAAATACCCTGCTCAACACACTTGCACCGTCGATATTGGAAAACTAGGGAAATCGGAATCAGAAAGGAGTAAATCGGGTATACCTCAAATTGAGTTGATCCACCATTGGTAAACCCTTGGTGGGATCACCTCAGAGTGTCTTGGGTGTCTGAAGTTGTGCCAAGAGGTCACCACCTCACCTCTGGAGTCAAGGCATGCACTATAGGTAGTCTGGGTAGGGTGAGAATGCTCGGGGCCATGTGAGACCGACCTAGCAGTGAGAAATAGACCTAAGTCATCAGGTGGACGTGAGGGAAGGCTTTCCCAGGTGTTTGATGCCCTTGGATGGAGAGGATAGGCAAAGAAGAGGATAAATAGGGGAAAAGACAGGGGCATCGTGTCATGGCTCATGAAACTGAACAATGTTATCACGAACCCTAATATATATAGGGTTTGTGGAGTCGGGAAGAGTTAAGGAAGGTGAGGGAGTAGAAATCATAAGGCAGGTGTAAAAGGGGGGAAGCAACATGAGACATTTAGAGGAGGGAGTTAGGTTCATGTTTTGTCAGGAAACCAGGCGAGTGGAGGTAGAGGAGAAAATCAGAATCGCACAATCCAAAAATGAACGTCTGTGATTAAACCCGATACAAAGTACCCATGACAAATCACAATCTGATTTACTTTAGGAAATTGGAATTCTAAATAAAGTGATACATATAATTATTTCTCCATTCTCTCTCTTCATTTGAGGGTACAAACAAACCCCAAATTAAATGAGATTTGACCCCTAGTCTATTTTGGACATAAGGAATCTGAATATGCAATTAGATTTGCATTTTGGGAACTTACTTTGTGATAAATAAATCAAATCTTATTTTCTTTTTCCTCCATCATTAATGGTTATCGAATTCTCAAAATTTTATGAAACTTCACCCACAAGTCACATTAAGTGCCTTGGATACGAATTTTCCATCAATTTTACATGTTGGGGTTGTTTGTATATTTTTTATATTTTGAAGGTTCTACACACTTTCTCTCTCCTAACTTCCACATCTATATTAAATATTATCCAAATTACATGAAAATTTACCCAAAGGCCTATTTTAATGTGTAGATCATGAATCTAAGATTATCTTCCACTTTTGGAGTCATAAAGTATTTTATTTAATAATTTAGAAAAAGACTCATATTTTCCAATTTCACTTAATGCAAAAATAATTATTAATTTTCCAAAATTGTGAAACATGTCATTTAAGTAAACTTTAACTCAAGGAAAATGAATCTCAAGTTATCTTTAACCAATTACTTTTCCTTTTTATGAGTTTTAGTCCATTAACCAATATTTCCCATATTTTTTTATTGTCGGGGGAAACCCACCCCCTAGGCGGAGGCCCAGATAGAAGGGATGGTAAACCCGAGAGACCCGCACACCCGCACACTGGTATCTCAATAAGTCACATCAGAGGCTGGCTGACGCTGCGTGAAATTGATTTCAGAGCAGTGCTTCCAGCGGGAGTCAAACCCGAGACCCTTCATGAGGGGCCCCGAGCTGCGATCAGCTAGGCTACTACTCACCGGCAATTAATTAATTTGATATTACATTAACATATTTAAAGCAATATTATTCATTCCTTTTGATCTTCCTTGATCCATAAGGCTAAGGAATGATCCAGAATGAATTACTTTTATCATTATCTCACATATGTGGTAAATTTGAATATTAGACCCTTATTAAAATATTTAATGAGGTATTTGTTGATAAACCCAGATGTTGGAAATAATAATGTTATCAAGCTGAAGGAGACTGACCAGCATATTCTGCTGGATGTTGAGGCTGGTAACCATAATTTCTGGATTTCTACTGTTTATGGTCATTCTGAAGACTATGTCAGGTCTAGTCTTTGGGATTCCCTTGATAGAACGGCCCAAATTTGTTCTAAGCCTTGGCTTATGATTGGGGATTTTAACGCAGTTCGTAAGGATATTGAGAGGCAAGGCAAATCCCCTCGTTCTAGGAAGTCTATGGAGGAATTTAATTCTTTTTTGCTTAATTGTGGTATTGTGGAGCTTGACCTCAAGGGTGTGGAGCTTGACCTCAAGGGTCCGTTCTTTTCTTGGGATAACCACCAACCTGGTGATAGGTTTATCACTTCTAAGATTGATAGAGCTCTTGCTAATAATCTTTTGTTGACGTACTTTGATAACTTCTCTGGTGAACTTGTCTCAAATACTCTTGGAGACCATAGACAACTTAACATTTTTATTGGTGAACCCAAAGTTGTTAAGTCTCCGTTTAGGTTTATGAACTCTTGGGCCCTAAAGTCTTCTATTTCTGATATTATCTCTTCCTCTTGGAATATTAGTGTTGATGGTTGTACGATGTTTAAAGTTTATAGAAAGTTTAAAACTCTTAGAGATAATTTGATCATTTGGAATAAGAAGGATGTTGAGAATTATCATGATGAAGTTAAGAACCTCAGTTCTGATGCGCTTCATGCTCAGGTTATTGCTTATCATAATCCTACTGATTTGGTTCTAGTGGAGAAAGCGCATTTGCTTAGAAGGGAGCTTTCTGTGGCCGAGTATGCTGAGGAGATACTCCTTAGGCAGAAGTCTAGAATTTCTTGGCTTAAAGAGGGGGATATGAATTCAAAGTTCTTTTATTCATCCTTAAATACAAGGAGATTGTGAAACTCTATTAATTTCATTATGATTGATAATGTGATTTTCTATGAGCCTAGTATGATTAAGGAGCATATCTTTGAGTTCTACTATAATTTGTTCAACAACAATCATTCTAATGTAGGTCTTCTCGGTGGCTTTCTTTGGACTGGTGCCACTATGTCTAATACACAAAATATTTCTCTTATCACCAATGTCACTCAGAGGGAGATCGATGATGTGGTTAACAATCTAAATCCTGACAAGGCCCCTAGCCCTGATGGGTTTAACCCTTTCTTCATTAAAAAGTTTTGGTCGATCATCAAGGAGGATGTCTCTTCTCCTATCTTTGATTTCTTTTCCAAGGGAAAGATGTTGAAAGAGGCTAACAATACCTTTATTACTCTGATTCCCAAAGGTGCAAATTCTACTGAGATTAAAAACTGGAGGCCGATTGCTTTATGCAACGTGGTGTATAAGCTCATTTCGAAGATTTTGGCTAATAGATTACAAGGTGTTCTGCCTTTCATTATTAGTGCAATCAAAACACCTTTGTGAAAGGTAGAAATATTAAAGATTCTATCTTACTTACCAATGAGATCCTTCATGACTTTAACAGGGTTTCAGCTGGGTCCAAGATGTGCCTTAAGGTGGATATCTCGAGGCTTATGATTCTGTTAATTGGAAGTTTTTGTATTATGTTATGCATAAGATGGGTTTCCCTTCTATTTGGATAGGTTGGATTGAGGAGATTTTTAATTCTACTTCTTACCAAATTTTGATTAATGGGGAGCCCACTAGGTTTTTTAAACCATCTAATGGCATTAGGTAGGGCTATCCATTGGCCCCCTACCTTTTTGTCATTGTTATGGAGGCTTTTTCAGTGATCATGAATGAGGTGGTTAAGAAGAGGACTATTAGTCCTATTAAATCTTCTAAGAATATGCATGTCTCTCATTTGGTTTTTGCTGACGACCTTATGATTTTTCTAGAAGCTAACAAGGATAATGTTGAGAATGTTTTTAAGATCCTTGACTACTTTGGCAGGCTTTCTAGTTTGTATGTCAATCCTAGCAAGAGTGAGATCATTCTTAGCAAGGGTTCTGATAGTAACACCATCATTGATATTCTTAAGTTCAAAGTAGCTGAGCTACCTTCAAAGTATCTGGGTGTTCCTTTGGTTATTGTCAAGATTAATAAACAAGCTTGTGCTCTGCTTGTGGACAAGATCAATGCTAGACTTGAGGGCTGGAAAGCCATGTGTCTTTCTATGGCAGGCAGGCTCGAGCTGATTGACTCTACTATTCAGTCTATCTATCTTCATTGGTCTCACTCCTTCCCCATTCCTAAGTCTGTTATGGAGGAGATTAATAGGCTTTTCCGTGATTTTCTCTGGGGTAAAAAGGATGATAAAAAGATGCTTCATCTTGTTAAGTGGGAGAAAGTCACCAAACCTAATTCCAAAGGTGGCCTTAGCATAAGGAAGATTGAGGACGTCTCTTTGGCTTGTACTCTCGCTAATGGTTGGGACATTGCTAGAAAAAAAGATTCCTTATGGGTCAAGTGGATTAATGAGAAGTACTTACTCAAATCTTCTTTCTGGGTCACTCCTGCTAGTACTAATATGTCGTGGAGTTTTTTGAAGATTATTAATGGCAGGAACACCATGATTAAATATGTTTCTTACATTATTGGGAATGGAAAAAGTATTAAATTCTAGATTGACCCCTGGGTTCCCAATAACCGTTTGTTGAAAGACCTTATTGGTGTTGATTCGGTTCTTAAGCTTGGTTTACCTGTTGATTTCTATGCAAGTTCTGTTATCTCTGATGGACACTAGAATATCCCTCCGTTTAGAAATAATAAGAACCTTATTGATTTTCTTGAGAAGTACCCTTGCTCGTTGAACAAGGAAGATGTTATTCTTTTCTGCAATAAGGATCGCCCTAAGTTGAAGAATATTTGGAATTCTATTAGAGATAAGTGTTGTGAATCTGATGTTTTTCAGTGGATTTGGAAGTCTAGAGCCCCGAATAGATTCAAAGTTCATGCTTGGAAATATGCTCATAATAAGCTTCCTACTTCGGATTATGCTAGAAGAAGGGGCATTCCTACTCCCTCTATGTGCTTCTTGTGTAAGTGTGATGGCGAAGATACTACACATATTTACTTTCTTTGTCCATTCTCTAGGAAGATTTGGAATCTTATTGGTTTGGAGCGGAATGTTTCAATTGATATGAAGTCCTGAACTGAGATGGCTAAATGTCACTGCAGCAAGTTCAGATTGTTGGTTTTATGCTCTCTCTATTATCTCTGGTGGGAAAGGAATATTCGAGTTCATGATGACAAAGAAAGAAACTGGACTGATTTGTGGAAGTTGATCCTTAGGGATTATATTGATTATCAGAATCACCTTTCCTAGTATCCTCTGTTGTCTGAAGTTTTGTTGGTCTGGTCCCCTATTGCCACCTCTTCTCTTAGGGTGAAGGTTGAGTCCCCACTCTACTGGAGTGTCGACGCTCCCTTTCCCCTAAGATGGTCTGATGTTGATGCTTTATGAAGCTTTGTTGCTACTTCTGTGGTGAAGTTGGTGGCTGGTGGGGTTTCGTAGCTGGTTGTTTTTACTTTATGAGTTTCTTTCTTGGTGGGTTTGCCTATGAGTGGAGAGATTATCCTTCGGGAGTGGTAGAGCTCGCTTTAGGCATGGCTGGCTGAAGTGTTTTTGGTTGGAGGTCTCTTGGATGTTCTTTGTCTTTATGGTTAGCTTATCTTCTGCTGACCTATGAGGGTTTGGGATGTTTCTTGAAAGCTACTGTGCCTTTTGGTGGTGTTCCTTTTGTTGTGTTATTATGGAATCTGTTGTCTCTGTTGATTCCTCTTATCTTAGGGTGAAGGTCGAGTCCCCACTCCTTGGAGTGTCGACGCTCCCTATTCCCTATGATGTGCGTCGTTTTTGCTTTGTGGAGTTCTGATGGTTCTGTTGGGATGTAGTTGATGGTTGTTGAAGTGTTGCAGATGGCTGCTTCTGCTTCCTCTTGGTTTTCTTCTCTGGCTGGTGTGCCTTTGTGTAGATGAGCTTATCCCTTGGGAGTGGCAGAGCTCACTTAGGCATGGTTGTCATATGCTTTGGAGGAGGTTTGTTTGCAGTGCTGAAAGGGCATGTTTTTTGTCAGTTGCTGGTGTTGTTCTTGGGGGCTTCTTCTCTTGTTTGATTTGCATATGAATGTAAGTGTTCCTTCGTGAGTGGCAGAGGTTCTGTAGTTTGTTTGGCTGTTGAGTGGCAGAGTTTCTATTTTTTTGTGTTGGAGGAGGTCTGTTTGCTGTGCTGAATGGGCATATTTTGTCGCTTGTTGCTGCTGGTTTTGGGGGCTTATGATCATGTTTGGTTTGCTTTTGTGTGTAAGCTTTCCTTTGTGAGTGGCAGAGATTTTGTAGTTTGTTTGGCTGATGAGTGACAGAGCTACTTTTGGTCTGTGTTGGTAGTGTTATCTTTGTTGATGTGTTGTGAGGGCGGTTCTGTTTTTGGCTCTTTCTACTGTTTCGGGCTTGATGGATTTGGATGTTTTGATCTTCTTGGTGCTGGTAGTTGAGCCTTCTACTCCCCTCTCACCTTTTGGTAATGGTTGAGTCTGGTTGCTGGTGGCGTGTGGGGGCTTTAGTGGCTTTAGAGTATGAGGTTTGTACATGGCTGCTTTTGGTTGAAGGCTGTGAGAGATATGATGGCTCCCTATTTCCTTTGTCTGGCGATCTTCCCTCTTCTGTTGACTGGAATGATGATATCATGTGTTGTGCCTGTTAGGTTTCTGTTGGTGAAGTTGTGCTTCTGGTCCTTGATCCCCTCTCATTGTGTGGAGGGTTCTTGTAACTTCGTGCCTCTTGTAGATTGAGGTTCTCTTCCTATCTCTTTTGTCTGATGTAATGACAAATTTTCTTTTCTTTTAGTTGATTCTTGTTTGGAATCAACAGGCATTGTATAGTCACTAAAACAAAAATGAAAAAAAAGCAATAGGAGTTTCAGAGGACCAAAACAAATGTTCACCAAACCACTAGTATTTCCACAAATTGACCAGCAAGGACACAAAGGATAGAAATGAAAGGAAAAGCTTAGATAATGGGTCAAAAAGATAATATGTCCATGCTTCGGTATGTTACAACACTCCACCCCTTAAAGAGAATTTCTTCCCCAAAATCACAAGAGAAGAGGGAAGGTGAGTGTGCAACAACTTAACACTAAAATCCCATGCTGTTTCCACCAAACCATAAAACTTCCATTAAAACATTCAGTAATAACTCCTCATAGGTCAAGTTCTCATGGATTACCTAGGGTTCCACTATTACGATTCCTTTTTATAAGATATAACACAATTAACATTTGTGGCTTCTTAGCATTATATTTATTAGGATATAACATTACCATTATTATTTTTTTAATTATGTCATGTTATATTCTTTGTTTCCACAAGAGTTGTGTTTCATTATTATTTAAGAAACCTTGTATATTTATTATTTATATTATTAGCAATTTTAATCACAATTAGAGTTGTACTCAATTATATCAATATACTTGATCATTATCCTTAACAATATTCATTCAGACCTCATTATTCTCATATTATTATAACTAATTATTTTGCATGAAATAAGATATTTTATCCAATTTGTTATTAAATCTTCAATTAATCCAATTAATGTCACATTAGTTACTTGTATCTATATTAAACAACTATTCATTGTCACATTACTTTTATTATTCACGTTAATACCATCATTAATCATTTTGTCATATTAATTCACTTCTAATTTTTTATTATGCACATTTGTGTGAATCCAATTACTTCTTATCGATATTGAAGTCATTAAATGATTTTAGTGAACAAGATGATACATATTATATATTAATGATTTGATTCACATACCAAGTCATGATTAGATGATTAATTAGGTGTGTTTTAGATAATAAGGTGATATGAATTTCATATTGATGACTTGATGAATCTATGATTAGGTGATTATATAAAATTTATGTGTATCGAGGTATATTATTTGATTATGACACATAATGTCAGTAATGTATCAGGAAAGACATCAATGGTGCATATATTAAGGTTAGATGATTACAACTTAGTTTATGTCAACATTATCATTATATTTTACTAGTACCTTCTTAGCATGCATTAAGTCCAAGATTAGGTTACAACATATTACTCATCATATCATTAGGGTTTAATTGTTTATGCCATGTTTATCATCATATATATCCACAATTAAGATTAATATGTGAGTTACTCATATTATATGCATTAAATATTTATTAGGGTTCAAACATATGAACTATTCATTAGATGACCATTATATATTCATTAATACATTAACAAGCATGTTAGGTTATAAATATAATTTGTTAGGTAAAAACTAACAATCTAGAAATACTATCATCCTAATCATGGAGTTAGGGTTTCTAAAGCCACATAGTTAGATCTCGGTATGGCACACAACTCAACACCCATAAAAAGCATTTCATCCTCAAAATCTAACTACCCAACATCAACAACCAACTAGTCTCCACCCCATAAAATGTTTGACCTACCAAGCCAAACTAATCTATAGGTAAAAGGGTGAGTCTAACTAAACCATGTATAAGATCCATCACACTTCCACTGCGCAGTCTGATGGCTTACTAAACATCAAACTTCAAAGTCTAGGTTATAGGGGTAGGGTGACCAAACATGTGGTCCTAAAAGACATAAGGAAGCTATATTGGGTATCCATCCTCAAAACAAGTCACAACACCTGAAAGACTAGGTCATAACATAAGGTTCCCAAAGATATCCAACAAAGATGTCTAAGGTTACTATTGCCTAAAAGCATGCTATTTCAGACATTCTGTATCAACCTAGGTCAGGCAGGTATCATATGGATCCGGGAGTCCTAGTAAACCAAGCTAGTGGTGTAGAGTAAAATCTTGCCAGCCCCCGAACCCAGATCCTTTCTAGACACCTTTGCTTTCAACTTCATATCCTAGTAGTTGCCTAAAAGCAAAATAAAACAAATCAAGTTACTATGTTTACTTACATATTTTACTTGTAAATATTTTTAGGGTTTTAAACATCATGATTCTAATGTGAAACTCATAGGACCCTACATCAACCTTTTAGCATCACAAGGGTTGCATATATCAATTCTAGGGCAAACATGTCACTTAAAGGAGAACTATGTAAGGAAAGGATTCTAAATAGGGTGAAAAATTTTAAATAGTCAGATTCTGACTACCATGGGATATGATACCATGTTATAAAAGAGTGAAATCACCCCTTTACTAAAACTTTGAAGAATAAAACATCCATTTCAAACATACTTAAAAGGTATGTTGAAATGGGTGTAATGTTTTAAATTTTTATATAATGGTGAACCAAAATGTAAGCATCAGAATATAATTTCATGACTATAATCAATTTTATAAAAGTGTACATCATCAATCTCCCATATAGGGTTTACATGAAAGATACAACAAAAGGATCTAGATAGAGGGAAATCTAAACTACACCAACTTTATCTCCAAGAAAACAAATTCATGAGATAGGTCCATCATTAAATTTGTGCATTCCTTATCCTATTCCTAGGATGGTCCTTCACACTCTTGTTGCACAACTCTGACCCTAGGTCTTGCTCAACTCCTTGATCAAACCTTGGGTGGTTGGTAAAGAACCCAACAAAACAAAGAAATAAGGAATGTGTCAGAGATAAAGAACAAGGACTAAAGATAAGAAAACTATATGGACATAAAGTCTAAGGTTTCATCGTAAGATGAAGATAGTCATGAGTATGAGGCATAAATAAATAGATGCTTGCCATGACATATATAGTAAAAAAGTTTCATGCATGATTATTATTGACTACCTAAACTATGTAGGGTTGACACACCTACCTGACCTCAACCAAAAGGTGAGGGAGAGTAAAACATTACAATCACCTAAAAAGATTCTTTATTGAGGAGAGTAACACATTCCCCAGGGTGAGTTTACACATCCCCTGTCTATGGGTGGTCATACAAAAGTACCACTACATTAGTTCAATACTCTAATAAAATCAACATGCTAAGAAATATGGAAAGTGTAAGCATCAACAAAATAAAGACATAGTAGTGGGGTACGAGACCCAATAAATAATTAATAAAACTAATTTTGAGTCAAATATAGTCAAAGAAATAAAAAAGAGGAATTAGGGCTTCATAAAAGCCTCATTGGGGAATTAGGTTAGGGTTTGAAAATTATTCACAACTTAGATGTAACGAAAGCACATACCTTTCTTATTGAGTTCAATTATTGTATTAATGCAAGGAAAACACTAGTTTTGGACTTTTCAAACAAAACTCTGATTTAGACTCTAAAATTATCACCATTGATTTAGTTAGGTTCTCTTGATTAAGAAAACATATAATTTTTGCATGTATTGAAGTTATGAAGGTTAAAGTGTGTTTTTAGTGATTTTTAAGAATTAAATTCATTTTTAGAAAACACCTTTTGATAAAACTCAAAACCAAACCTTAAAAATATTTTTATTATAAATCTTACATTTTTCTGATTCGAAAACATATTTAGTTTCAATTTTTGGGCAACCACAGAAAAAAAATATGAATTTTGCAAATTCGACCAATCAGGAAACTCAAAAAATCCACATAAGAAGCAGAGAGTTGTGAGAAAGAAAAGAGAAGGAATTGGGCCCTGATGACATGGCCCAATCACACGTGGCCATGTCACTCAGTCAACAACCCCTCTTTGACTAACGCAAAGCCAAAGAAAATGGAGTGAAAAGACCATATTGTCATTGGCGATCGTGAAAAAATCTATATCAAAATAGGGATTGTATTGTAAAACCAGAGGCATCAATCTCCTTCACTAAGTCGAACCCGATGAGGCTGCGAGAAGCACAGAGCTTTAACAAGCTCTACAGCTAGGGATCAACACCGATCTATACACCCTAAAGCACACAGGAAACATGACCAATGAATCCGCGAGACTCAGAGGAACCCCAAGACCTCAAGAAGTAGGATCTTCGGTCCACATGCCCTCAACCTCAGGCTCTCTTCCATGAGAGCAGAAGAAGTAAGGACATGAGCAAGAAAAAACAAAGAAATCTAGGCAAAGCGGCGTATGGGAAAATTCAGCATGTCACCGTGAACCCACATGAATCACACATCAGATAAAATACCCTGCTCAACACAGAGGCGTCGCTGAGATTGGAGAACCAGGGAAACCTAAATTTGAAAGGGGGAAATTAGGTATACCTCAAATTGAGTCAATCCACTGCTGGTAAACCCTTGGTGGGATCACCTTAGAGTGTCTTGGGTGTCCGAAGTTGTGCCAAGAGATCACCACCTCACCGTCGGAGTCAAGGTGTGCGTTGTAGGTAGTTTGGGTGGGCGAGATTGCTCAGGGCCATGTGAGACTGACCCAGTAGTGAGAAACAAACCTGAGTCATCGGGAAGATGTGAGGGAAGGCTTTCCTAGGTGTCTGATGCCCTTGGATGGCTAAAGAGGCTAAGAAGAGGAGAAATAGGAGAAAGATAGGGGCATCATGTGACAGCTCATGGAACTGAACCATGTTGTCATGAACCCTAGTATATATAGGGTATATGGATTTGAGAGGAGTTGAGGATGGTGAGGGAGAAGAAATCGGAAGGAAAGGGGTAAAGGAGGGGGAAGTAGCACGAGAGATTTGGAGGAGGGAGTTAGGTTCCTATTTTGTTGGGAAACCAGGCAAGCGGAGGTAGAGGAGAAAATTTGAACTACAGAATACAAAAATGAACAGTTGTGATTAGAACTAATACAAAGCACCCGTGAAAAATCAAAATTTGATTAACTTTAGGAAATCAGAATTCTAAATAAAATGATATATATAATTATTTCTCCTTTCTCTCTCTTCATTTTAGGGTACAAACGAACCCAAAATTAAATGAGATTTAACACCCAACCTATTTGGACATGAGGAATCTGAATATGCAATTAGATTTGCCTTTTGGGAACTTTTTATGTGTTAAATAAATCAAATCTTATTTTCTCTTTCCTCCATCATTAATGGTTATAAGATTCTCCAAATTAGATGAAAATTCACCCACAAGACACATTAAGTGCCTTGGATATGAATTTTCTATCAATTTTACATGTTGGAGTTGTTTGTATATTTATTTAAAATTTTGAAGGTTCTTCGCACTTCCTCTCTCCTAGCTTCACACATATATTAAAGATTATCCAAAATACATGAAAATTCACCCAAAGGCCTATTTTAATGTGTAGATCACGAATCTAAGATTATCTTCCACTTTTAGAGTCATTATGTATTCTCTTTAATAATTTGGCGAAAGGCTCATATTTTCCAATTTCAATTGATGAAAACATAATTATTAATTTTCCAAAATTGTGAAACTTGTCATTCAAGTAAACTTTAACTCAAGAAAAATGAATCTCTAGATATATTTAACCAATTAGTCTTCCTTTACGAGTTTTAGTCCATTAACCAATATTACTAATCTTTCCCATATTAAATCATTCAATATCACATTAACATATTTAAAGCAATATTATTCATTCCTTTTTCTCTTCCTTGCTCCATAAGGCTAAAGAATGATCTATAACGAATTACTTTTATCATTATCTCACATATGTGGTAAATTTGAATATTAGACCCGTATTAAAAATATTTACTGAGGTATTTGTGCATAAGCCCATATGATGACAATAATAATGAATAAATATTCACCAAACCACTATTATTTCCAGAATTTCAACATCAAGGAAAGGAAGGATAGAAATGAAAGGAAAATCTTAGAAAGTGGGTCAAAAAGAAAATATGGCCAAGTTTTAGTATGTTACATAAGATAGTATAATAACCAAGACACAACCACATCCATTCTCAAAACACTTGGGATCTTGATGACAATGATATTCTTCAAGCTCCCCACATACTCAATAATATGTGCTCTGAGTTTCCTAAAGGAACACTCGTTTCACCATCTAATAGGTCCTAACATTAGAATGGATCTATGGCACAAGGAAACTACATGTTTAAGGTTTCACTTGATTAGTTATGCTAATTGAATGTCTTTTAGCATCAATTAAGTTACAACGTACAAACCATAAATAAACTATACAAAGATAAGGACATGTTACAACTATACAAAATGTAAAACATATGAATTATGATCTTGTCACATCATTTCTTGATATGACTGCCATATCAGGTCATCAACATTATCACATTACTAGGGGATAACAATCCCTCATCTCATTTATTGGAGAATGCCACCTCAAACCAGACATTGAGCCTCTACCACATTACCAAACCCAAATCACCTTATTACTTATTCCATCATGTCACATGAAATCTCATAATCATTACCATGTGTCATATCAAACATACCATAGCATTCACTAGCTCTGTTATTCAATCCACCTATAAGGTTAGGGTTACACAAGTAGGAGAGAGAAAACATAATCACAAGCTATTTAGTCAAGCAAGCTCAACAAGAACACCATACACTTGACAAATAGAGTTAGGGTTCCCCACATAGCCGATTAGGGTTTCCAATTCAATGTCATTATTACATCTTAGATAAACCATCACCCACTTTATTGGAGCACATTAGGGTTTATCATTATTATAAATAACGTGTATCAACTAATTATGTAATTTCATGTAACAATCCACACCCATTCATGTGTAACAACCACCATGGGTAACACCTTGTAGAGACCCCACTAGGTCAACAACATGTTGCGATCGGAACAGATAGGCAGGGACCTCCAAGACCAAGGTCCTTGTTGCGACTACACCAGGTAGGTGTAGCAACAAAACAAAATTGATGACACTTCTTTGTGACTGCAACACCAGGCTAACATCTTGTTACTACTGCAAAACACCACCAAAGTTAGCAATCAAACTAACCAAAACAAGCATTGCGACCAAACAAAGATATCCTTGAGTAGCGACCATCAAACTAGAACACATGTTGGGACCAAAACACACACAAAGTATAGCGACCAACATAAGTGAGTATGGTTAACCATGTAGTTTCCACAACACATCACCAAGCAAACATTAACCCACTCCAAACAAAGCACTTCAACCGCAACAATGGTCAATAGGGGTGGAGACCACAAAAGAAGATACCATGTAGCGACCAACCTAAAAATGTAGCACCAAGGCAAGTGCAGAAACCTTAAGGTCAAGCTACAACAAGAAACATATGACTCTCCTCACAATAGAGTTGAACCATGATAAAAATGGTTGATGAACATCAAGAGAAATCATGCATCATTAAGAGGAAAACTCCATGAATAGATGGACATCAAACCTTAAAACTAACATCACCAAGGCACATATATAGAAAACCATATCAAGATAGAGAAAACTAGCGTACAACATATGTTTTACAAGAACCAAAACCACCACCTAAAATGAATGGCTGAAACATCATCATGATGATAAAACCAAAGATCAAGTTGCATATGCAAGAATCATCAGCCCATCATCAATAGAAATTGGGTGCATGCAATTAAGGTTTAGGAGAAAGAGTAATCTACATAAGAGTAATTCAAAGTCTTAGACCCTAGATCATGATAACATCGTCTAGCATCTTAGGATCATATATTAGAGATGAAAATAGTAGAATGCAATCAAAGATAATGGTGAAATCATAGAAGAGGGGAAAGTTATATAACCCACTTTAGGTTGAAGATCGAGCTCCAAAGCTACAACCACTAAGAAGAGGGAAAGAAGATATAACTCAGATCAACTCGACGGCCACAAAGTCACCTCTAGAAGAAGAAATATACCAAGGTTAAAGGATAACTCAAGGTGAAGAAAACTCAACCCTAGGTAGAATAAGAAGAAAGAAGGAAGGAAACGTCATGTCACATAGGCACCATAATGGTTAATCCATAGTCTTGAACCTTAGTGAAGAGAAGATTCTCAAATAATAGACACCATGGATGTAACATGGTTTCACAACCAAGTCAAAAAAGGAAGAAGGAGTTAGGGTTCCAAAGGAAAAAGGTGATCAAAGGAGATGATCAAACTCAAGATCACCACATGTAAAGGTGATCGGCCACCAAAGCACCAAGATTAGCACACTCTATCTCAACCAAGCTCTGTGGTCAGCTCAAGTAAGAGAGAGGAAGAAGAGAGAGCTAAATGGATCTATTGTATGAGGAGGATAGAGTTTATATAGAAATAAGTAGGAGGGAAGCAAAATATATGAGGTGTCAAGATGTTAGAGAACCAAAAGGACTCTTGTCCCATAAAGGATCATCCATTCATGCACACATGCAAGAGGGATGTTAAAACAAAAGTGGTTTAGTGAGTACTTGGTCCACCATAGCAAGGTTGAATCACAATGCATAGTACTGGCCACAACACAACTCAAAACCAATGCATCGACCGCAATGCATACACACAAAAGAAACCCTAATGACCAAAACCAAAGATCAAAGCGCCAAGGTCAAAGAAAACCCATCAAAGAATGGTGTATTGGTTGAAGCACTCTCAAGGAACAACATCAAGGTCGCTACACTGGTCACTACTCTCATGAAATACATAGAGTCGACACCACCATCCATGCAATCCCAGTTGCCACCTTGGTTTACCACCCTCCTAGACATTCGGCCTCTGTCACGGGTGTGGGAGAGGGCGAGAGAATGCCTCTATATATCCCGTATAAAACCCTAATATCACCTCAAGATGCCACCTCTTCAATAAAGGCCCAAGTAGGGCACCACAAAGCATCATTGTCTCTCACATGATGCTAAGGAACAAAAGACAAAACCTACGTGTCACAAATTGCAACATAAACCATCAACATTGGTCAATTGCAACTTGGCCCAAGATAAGCATGACTAGCTCAACCATCAATGGAACAGGACCAAACTGAAAACATAAACTTGTCGCATGTTAATAAGGCATCTCAAGAAATTAGATTAAGATTTAAGCATCTTACTATGAAAAGCAAGCACATCAAGCACTAATCTAGGTCAGGGGTCTTACAACCATAAATTCCTAACAAGGTTTTAGCCCCAAAAATCCTATGCAAAAAGAGACATGTACTTCCTACAAATATCATCCTCAAGCTCCCACATGTCTTCCTCAACACCACGGTGATGCCACAAAACATCAACCAAAGTGATATCCTTCTCCTTCAACTTCTTGATCCTTCTATATAGGATCATCATGGGACCTTCCACATATGACACATCCTCATCCAACTCAACCTCCACTGGCTACAACATCAACTCTATGTCAGGGTGACACTTAGTCAACATCAAAACATGAAACATTGGATGCAACATGTGCAACTAAGGTGACAGATCCAAATTATAGGCCACCTTCCCAACACACACCACCACATGGTAAGGTCCCATATACTTGGGAGACAACTTACCCTTCTTCCCAAACCTCAACATGACTTTCCAATGAGAGACCTTGAGGTACACCTTGTCTCCTACTTGGAACTCTAAAGGCCTACGATAGTTTTTAGCATATGACTTATGCATGTCCTGGTCTGCCTTCAACTATTTTTGTATCATCTTAATCTTCTCTGTTATCTACTACACAATCTCATGATCTATAAGTTGATATTTTTTATTCTCATATCAACATAGCGGAGATCTATAGCATCTCCCATACAAAGCCTTGCATTTTTCCATATCAATGATCCTCTGATAATAGTAATTGTATGCAAACTCTATCAAACTGAGATGTACAACCCAAGTACCCAAAAACTAAAAAACACATGCTCTTAGAAGATGTACCAAATTTTGTATAGTCCTCTTAGACTGTCCATGTGTCTATGAGTGAAATGTTGTGCTAAAACTCAACTGCGTACCCATAGCTATATGCAGACACTCCTAAAAGAGACTGGTAAATTGAGGACCTCAATATGACATGATGGTATCCCAAATACCATGCAAACGTATGATCATCGATACACACCTATTCAAGCTTCTATATTATATATGTTGTCTTTACATGAAGGAACTGCACTGACTTTGTCAATCTATCAACGATTACCCAAGTGGAATCATGACCTTTGGCTTTCCTAGAAAGTCCAACCACAAAGTCCATTGTATCCCATGTCCACTATAATATAGGAAATTGGTTGCAAGGTCCCTACATGTTTCTGATGCTCTGCCTTAACCTGTTAACATGCATGGCATTTTTTCACAAACTCAACTACATCACGCTTCAAACTAGGCCACTAATATAGGTCTTTCAGGTTGTGATACATCTTGGTGCTACTTGGATGCATAGAATACATCAAAGAATGAGCCTCTTCTAAAACCAACCTCATATCATCAACATCATGTACCACTACTCTACTATTGTAACATATTGTTCCATCCTATGACTCGTGGAAGCCATCACACTTCTTTCTGCTAAACTCTGCTTGGATATTTTGTATCACAGTATCATCTCATTGTGCATCTCTGATCCACTTCCTTAATGTAGGCTATACCTATAACTAGGCCAACAATCTTGCTAACAAGGGCACCTCAAACTTCACATTCATCTGATGCAATGAGACCAACATGTCTCTCTTATGGCACACCAAAGAATAGAATTGTGCCTTATCCACATATGATGACGAAGAGGATTTCCCACTTAAAGCATCTTCCACCACATTAACCATCCCTAGATGGAAAACTATAGTACAATTATAGTCTTTAATCAACTCTATCCAGCATCACTGCAGCATGTTCCACTCCTACTGTGAGAAGATGTAGTTAAGGTTCCTATGGTCGATGAAGATCTAACACTTCACACCATAAAGGTAGTGCCTCCAAATCTTCAAGCATGGGCCACTACTCCGAGTTCTAGATCATACGTTTGGTATCACACCTCATGTTTTTTAATCAATGGGGAAGCAGAAGAATTCACATTCTTATCTTGCATCAGGGCACAACCCAAATTGTTCTTTGATGCATCACAAAAAACTATATGTCCTCTCCCTTATTTTGGCAGAACCAACATTGGTACACTGGTAAGCTTTTCCTTCAACAACTAGAAATAAAGATGACGCTTGTCATCTGATACAAACAACAGGTATTTCCTCATGAACTTTGTTAGGGGTAATGCCACTGAGCTGAAGTTTTTAATGAACCTCCTTAGTAGCCTGCCAACCCAAGGAAACTACAAACTTCTATAGGTATCTTTAGCTTCTTCCATTCTAACATAGACTGAACCTTCTTGGGATTCATACACACACCTTCAAAAGATATCATGTGTCCTAGAAAAGACACCTCCTTCAACTAAAACTTGCACTTGTTGAACATAGTGTATAGCTTTTGTTATCTCAACAAGGTCAATTCTTGCCGTAGATGTTGTCCATGTTGTTGGCTATCTCTGGAGTATATCAAAATGTCATCAATGAACACCACCACAAACTGGTCAAATTGAGGTTGGAAAACCTTGTTAATTAGACCCATGAACAGTATTGGTGCATTGGTGAGCCCGAATAGCATAACCAAAAACTTGTAATGACCATACTGAGTCCTAAAAGCTGACCTGGGTATGTCATCCACCTTGATCATTAACTGATGATATCCTGACCTTACGTCTATCTTTGAGAACACTACATCATCCCTAAACTAATCAAATAGGTCACTTATCCACGGCAAAGGGTACTTGTTCTTAATTGTCACCTTGTTCAACTATCGGTAGTCAATATACAATCTCATGGATCCATCTTTCTTGTTCACGAACAACATTGGAGCATTCCAACGGGGAAGTTCTCAGTCTAATAAAGCACTTCTCCAACAACTCTTACAATTACTTCTTCATCTCTTGCATATCAATTGGTGCCATCATGCACGGTGTATGTGCTATCTGTTGTGTATCAGGTACCAGATTGATCTCAAAATAAATCTCTCTAGGTGAGGGAACATCTGGGAACTAATTGGAAAACACATCCTCAAACTCACAAACAACTGACACTTCCTTGATACTAGGAATCCTCGCCTTAGTATCCACCAAATGTGCCAAAAACACTTCACAGCCTTGCCTCATCAGCCTCTCCGCTATCATAGCTAACACCAGACATGTCGGAAGAATCTTCCTATATCCTTGGAAGACTCATGAAACATCATCGTCAACAAACATCTCCACCTTGGAACTACAGCCAAAGACCACATGATACTTCTCCAAGGTATCAATTCTAAGGATCACATCAAATCCATGCATGTCAAGTGGTATGAGATCCACTTGAATGTTGCATCCTCACAAAGAAAGAAAGCATGGTGGACACACCTTCAGTAACTGGACGGAACCAACCAAAGGGGTTTCTAAGCAAATACTATCAGCTCTATGACTAATAGGAAAAGAATAACTAGCTATCACTTTTCTAGTGATAAAAGAGTGCATCACACTCGGGTCAACCAAAACAAATATAAAATAGGAAGATGTCAAATCATAATGAAATAACTACATCTGACCTATCATGACCCTTAGGTTGACTACTCCTTCGGGATGACTCATGGCATAGAATCGAGTCATTGCATGTTGTCTCCCCCATCCTCTATTGGCAAGTCTAGACAAACCAGCCTGTGACACTTGTCCATGTCCTCGACCTCAACCACTACTAAATTGTTTTTGTTGCGACCCTTACTGGCAATATCGTGACTTTTGTGTCACCTCTTCATTCTTCATTGGGCAATACAACCTTGTATTCCCAATCTATCCACACCTGAAGCATGTCTTTCTCTTATACCTTGGCCTGGACGGTAATGTCACTGACACTGATACAACATTGTGATATCCTACAAGAGGAAAGGTACACCCTCTAGTACTGCTTGATGGCCACTACTATTGTACTCCTGACCTCTAATGTGACTGAGGTGATGAAAACCAAGGCTTTTTGAAGTCTCTAGACGACTGTCCATGGTACCGTCCAAATCTCTTCTTAGCATTTGCATCACGCTTCTCCATAATTTCCGACTGATTCGCCTCACAGACTCCACAAATGTGGAAAATTGTTATCTGTTCTCTAGAGCTGACACCAACGTCGTCAACTCAGAGTTCAAACCCTTCTCAAAACATATGATCCTTCCTTATCTATAACTACCATGTGCAGGTAAAACCTTAGAAGCTCCATGAACCTTGCCTCGTACTTGTTGATCATCATGGATACCTATCAGATCTTCTGAAACTATGTGATCTTCTCATCTAGGTAGGTCTCTGGGAAGTATCATCTCACAAACTCTCGTCAAAAATCTTCACAACTAATCAAGACACCATGCCTTTTCTCCTCCGCGATGGCCCACCAACGACCAACACTCCCTTTCAATGTGTACACTGTGTGCTTCATCGTATCCTCTTCGAGGATATTGAGGATCTTGAATGCCTTCTCCATCTATGTAAACCTCATGTCCTCATAAGTTGGGATCGACATTCCCACATACTCTAACGTTCAAACACATTGAAGCCTCTCAAAGGTCTTCCTAGAACCTTGGGATTCAACACTAGTGATAGCTTCCCTAGCTTGGGGTATGGGCATCCTATCCACCATATGTGTCATCGTGGCCATAAACTATCCAAATATGGACTGGAAAGTGGGATTGGACACCATCGTAGGGTCAAATTAGGGCACTTCAGGCACTTCATCAACCCTTGCCTGCCTCCTGACACCACCACCCTATGCAGCAATGACACTCTTAGCACGTTCTTTGTGTTCTCCAAACATATCTTTTCTTCTCTTCTTCTTCTACATAAGAAGAAGTTACTATTAAATATGTTGGAGAATACTAGAACATACACAAATCCTAGTCCTATGTCCCTGTAGACTCAGACAACTTAGAGCTCTTATTACAACCCCAATTTTTGGGTTCAATTGGTGAGAAATGTAATTTCTCATATTAAAGATAATTGAAAAAATAATGATATAATTTTTTTGAAGACATGGACTTCTTTTACAATAGCCTTGATGATTGTTTTGTGGGCTTTATTGGTTATTGGGCCCAAATAATAAGGAAATCCAATTAGTGAATGAATAATTGAATGTTTGAGAAAAGAAAAATGTGGAAACCTATAGAAGGCAAACCCAAGGAGGGATTTCGTGCCACTTGGGTTCCTTGGGTTCCAAGGAGTCCAAAGTTGCATAAAGAGTGCAATAAGAAAAGAAAAAATCATTAAGTATTTCTTTATTAAGATAGAAATTGAAAATAATGGTAAAATGTGGAAAATAAGTAAAAAGAGGTATAATTGAGTTATCCTTGGTAGAAATTCGTATACCAAGGATTCCTAACATTAAAATGAATATCAATGAGGAAAATAAAAGAGAAATAAAGAGAAACCCTCAGAAAAAGATATTTTAATGAGAAATATACATGATAATGTGAAATAATGCATTTAGATGCATCTAGAAGGATAATGAATATCCTTGGAAAAGAATTTCGAAATAATAGAGTTTCTTGGGGTCCAAGGAACCCTAATAATGTGACTCTAACATGGAGCAACAAGAGCATGAGAAGGAGGCACAACGGTAGCCCAATACTCCCATGACTACCCTGGACGATTAAGCTATCGTCCCCAGGCACATGATCTCACGCGGTGTCTGCAGCAGATCTACAGCGTGGCCGCGGGTCGTAGGCTAGTGCTCCTGCACTCGGCCATCCAGATCGTCAACTGGAGCAGGGTCGGGTGTATAGAAGGGCACTGGAGGTGAGGGAGGCATCGCCGGAGGCCGGCGAGGTGCAGAGAAGGAAGGAGAAGCCACACATCGCGGCTAGGGCAGCAGCAGGCTGCCGTCTCGAGGAGGAAGAAGATGGAGTTGCCGTTGGACAAAAATGCCCTCCGCAGGCTGAAGGCACACACAAAATAACCAAGGGCACGAACGTCATTTTGTTATGATTTCCAAAACAACGGGCAACGTTGCATGGAGCGCACATGTGGCGCAATCCGATTGGCCAAAGGTATTTTTATTTTGCAAAAATCATATCTAATGATTGGTAAATCTGATTAGGACAAGTAATATATGAAAATTGATCCTCAGAATGAGAGGAACACAAAGAAATTATGTTTGAAGCCTAATTTTGTATGCTATTCAAAAAGCAGTGTAAGTTATCAACTTTAATCAATTAAAGATTAATAAACTCTACATTGAAATGATTAATGTAATTGGCAGAGTTTAATGGGTGATTAAAGTTGATATTAACATGTTAATTGTAAAAAGGTACATTAAGATCGAAAAGGATGAACTTTGCATGTAATTAGTTTAATTTAGATATTATGTGCATAAATATAATTGAAATTTGTAAAGTAAATAAAGTTATCGTCTTTAATGATGTAATTAATGAAAATCCCTTAGATTTGATGATAGATGGATTTAATGTTGTTCATTGGATAATTCAAAGCCAATATTAACCTGTTGTTAATAAAAGTGAATAGGATCTAAAAAGATGGTATTTTTATATAAGTGGTTTAATTTTGGGTTTCGTGCATGAATATGCATTAATGAGCTTGAAAACCCTAGTTTAGATGAATATGTCTTTTAATTGTTTCAATTCTTCATATCCATGAATAAATAGGGATATGATGATCCTAAGTCAATTTGTGTATAAAAGACTATTAAAATGGATAATTTGAGCAATTTGGGTTTATATGAGTAGAAAAGAGTATTTTAGGGTTTGTTGACCTAAAAGGGATAAAGTTTGAGGAATTGATCTAAGAAACCCTAATGAAGATTAATGAAACCCTAAAATGGATACAAAAACCCTAGAAAGTGAATCCAAGTCAATAAAGTAGATTCTTGATAAAGTGTGTAATAAATAGAGTGCATATTCTTTTCAGGAATTATGTGATGATTGAATTGCTTGCTTGGATTGCATTCTTGGTTGGGTTTGCTTAATGCTTGTGAAATCATCAAATCAGGTATGTGGTTACGCTTATGATTATCTCGATTAGTTTTCTGAGGATTTTATCGACGTTTCCCTCATGGCTTGAAATAACTGTTGGATGCTTTTATTTCATGCAACTATAGAGTGACTATGACTATCACTATGAATATACATGTATAACTGGCTAGATCCGGGCCCACCCTTGTGGCTATGCAAGGGCTAAAAGGATAACCTAGAGCAACGTCTAGGCTGTCATGAGTTAGAAATTGGGCTACACATGTGTAGTGCCATGAGACTCTTAGCTTGCCATGAGTTAAGGAGTGGGCTACCTACAGGTAGTTCCATGTGACTCAGCCCTAGAAACTGATTCACCTGTTAGGTGAAATCATGAGGGGTATAATGGGGATCTACCATAAGGAAGGTAGTATCCAAGTCCACTGCAGGGACAGCGCAAGGGATAGGGTACAAATGGATCGTGTAATTATATTTAAAATGTAAACTTGTTTGTTAAATTGTAATTGGCTGCAATACATTATTATGAATAATTGCATGATTATTGTTTCCCCCACATACCAGCTTCGGCTGACCGACATTTTGTTTGTCGACGTTTTAGGTACAAGCCAAATGGACAAACAGTAAATTGTCATATTGCAAAATACATGAAGTAAAATTCAAGAAGGATTAGTTAGAGTAGAATACATACATGGATAGAAGTTTAGAAATCCAAAATTTTCAAAAGATATGCAAAATTTTATTACAGCTTTTCAGTATAGATTGTTAAAATTTGATAATTTTTCTTGGTTAAGTGTCGAACCTTTGATCTGGAAGTTATGGGTGCGGCTTTGACCTCTCAGTCTCCCTTAATTGGGGGTTATCAGGAGGTGGGGTCATAACATTTGGTATCAGAGCCTAGGTTCCTCAGTTAACCATTAATAAATATTAAATTTTACAAACTCCATAGAACCCAACGGAGTTATTAGAGGATTATCCAAAAGACGGAGGTGTCTAGAAAAGGATCATGACCGGGGGATGGTAATATTTTCTTCCGCATCGCTAGTCAGAATACGAGGACTCCCGGATTCGTGTGACTGTCTGGCCAAAGTCTTAGGGTATGAATCAAAATAAGATACCTTTAGGACTTTCTCATCTTATTCATCCCTTCTCAACTCAAATTCTATTAAGGACCTTAAGGATTAGGGTTTTCTCTCTTCTCCTCACTCTCTTGAGGAAAGGGTAAGGTTAATCCGGTCTGAGGAATCCTCCACCAAATTAATGAAAAGCATGTAAATAAGATGTCATGGACTTAAGCTTAATAGAATAAGCATAAACTAAAGAATAGATACATGCTTAGGTTGTATGACATAAGTTGTCTTTCCCTCATGAGAGACATTAGTCTATACCTTCTTGTCAAGAGGATAAGTAAAGAGAGTTAGTCTTGAAGGTAGAAACCTCCATTATAAGTAGAGACCTAGCACATCCTATGAGGATGATGTTAACCTTAACCCTAAGTGATGGTTAGAGAGAGAGAGATAACACAAAGAGTTAGATGTCTTGATGGACCAGGTGTGTGGGTATGCCTTTGGATGCCATATGAGCTATGAACCTTGGATGACCTAACCCTGGAAAGGGCCATACAGGTTGGAGTGAAGGATGGCTCCTTCAATGAAGAGGTTAGTGAAGAACCTATGGGAACCCCATGAGCATGGCATAGTAGTCACCCAGAGTACGTATCAGTAGTGCGAACAATAGATTGAAACCCTGACCGGGAGAGTTTGATGGATAGCTTATGTGATAAGCCTAAGGGGTTATGGATAACCTTGAGCGAACATAAGTTGAACATATGCTTCATCCAGGTAGGGGCATGCTTTTGAGGTTGGTTCTTCATGAAGAGAGGACCTCTAATGGTGAGGTTGGTTGTAGGGTTAGAGAGAGAGAAGGACACCAAGCAAGAAGGTCATAAACCTAGACCCCGAGATATGAGGAACAGTGGGGAGTCGAGGATGATGCGACCTTAGTGGATGATAGAGGTTTCCTCATGCATGATTTGTTAAGGTTGTTGATATCTTGGTTTCCTTTATAGGAACCAAATCCTAGAGAGAGGATGATGCTTCTGGTACCTGTGTGTCTGTGGACCGAAACAGGTTTGGTAACAGGTTGTGAGGCCTTGTACCTTATTGGTTGTCCTTGGGGAGGACTCGACCCTGATGTGTTGCTCGAGTAGGAGGATGACAAGAAGTGCATGTCATACCCTGTATATGTTTGGTTCGTGGTTAATAGGTTGAGCATGTAGTTGGTCATCAAGAAGTGAACCTAGGGTTCCTAGGCCTAAGAGGGGAAGTGGTATACCTAATGCTCATGACGAGAATTAAGTTGCTATAGTTACGAGCATGGTACTCCTCATGTATAAAGGAAAAGGGAAACCCCTTAAGATTAAAGGTATGTTCGATGAACCCCTCATAACTAAGTTGATGACAAGGGAAGGTATGATCTTGACCCAATATGGAGGATGAGAACAAGTATGACCCAACATGGTTTAGTAGGTGGTCTGCTTGTGCCTTAGTAGCTTGCTAGGGTTAAGCACGCTCATATGGATGTAAACCCTAAGGATGTTTGTGACCTTGTTGTCAAGAGTTGTAGTTTCCTCCCATCCTGGGAGAGGGACCCTTTGGTAGGGTGTATACCAGTTTTGTTGGTTCAAGTTAACCTAAAGAGGTATCATAGGATCTTGAGAAGCTAAGTGAAAAGTACATGGTATGAGGATCAACCTATACACCCATACATAACCATCTCTAAGTGCATGTGGATGTGTTACCATGGAGGTAACTGGTATGGGGCCTAACCAAGGTAGGCAGGTCACCATGACCCCTATGAAAGCATGAAAGTCCTCCCTTGAATGGAAAAAGAGAGATGATGAAGGCTTGGGTAAGGTTCTAAGATTGGACATGTACTATAATGGAATCCTAAGTCTATCCTAGGGTCAGGTAGGGATAAGACTGATGGAAGCAGGTTTCCTAATTCCCTAGTTGCACATGACCATAGGGTCGGGAGGTAACAAATATCATTGTCTGAGGACCATAGGTTTGGAGATTGATCACCTTCATGAACTCATGGGACCCAAAGGGCAGATGAGTAGGGCACTCTCTGGAATGCATACGGGAAGAGGGATGACCCCAAAAGTGCCGGCACCCTATTGACCTAGAGGGGATGACCAAGGATTGTGTGTAAACCCAAGTAGGTTCGAAACCAGTGTTCCATGGAAATAACCTTGATATCAAGATGATTTTGATGTAGAGACATAGATGGCACGTTTCGACTTAGATTTGAAGGTGTACTGGCAAGGTGGGATGTACCATCTCTGCTCTTAGAACAGGAAGAACTCTGTATTTGGACGGCCGTCAAATTCTTATTTATTCTTATTATGGGAGTGAGAGATAGGACAATACACATGCCATACACCAACGATAAAAGATGATGTGAGTTGGAACGTTGCTACGACGCATGAGGATAGAGAGGATAACATGCCCTGGTAAAGGGAATGATACATGGATGGTTTGCAAAAGTTAAAGAGAAATGAGGTAGTCACCTTATGAGGATCTTTTTATCATGAAATATGAGTCATACAAGGTTGAGTTGATCACCAAGAAGATGATCTCAAAAGTGTTCTAAAAAAAAGATAGACTTAGAGCTAAGATGAGATGATAAAATGGAGGTGTATGTCATCAAAATTACCTAATACCTAAGGATGTGAACTGGTAATGGATGCTCTGGTTGAGATATAGCTGCCTAGGTTGGCTAGAAGAGGTTGTTAAGATAACCCTAAGTTTGGAAAGGAGAGGCATTTGGCTAACACTCAGTTGTAACGAGATTTGTGGAACAAGTTAATGGTTGTTTGGTTAGCCAGTTTAGTCCTTGATATAATGAAAGGATGGTGGTAGAACCTCAGATGCACTTCTTTAGAAAAGAAGGTGATGAAACCCCGACTAGAATGGTTTAGGGTTTTTGATGTATTGATCTTGAAGAATAATGACATACAAGAGATCATGACTTTAAGATCGCCATACACTATACTACAAATATAATACGTGACAGTAGTACTTTAGATGCCTAAGATGAGGTTGCATGTGGTGTATGGCCATGCAAGCCAAAGGTGAAGGATGAACATCAATAACCCAGTTCATTGATATGAAGGATAAAGAGTCCCTGAAAGAGAAAGGGAGTTCATCACTATGGATGTTGTAAGTCTCCCCTAGACCAAGGAAGGTCAAGATGCAATATGAGTTATGGTAGATCGCCTTACCTAGATGACATGAGAAAGAAAGAGTTCTATCAAGGGACAGATCTGGTTGAACTACCCATAAGAAGAGATGGTTCAAATACACCATGATGCAAGTTCAAAGGTTCTTGAGTTTGACCTAAAGTTTCCCTTCCAAAAGGGGGTAGTAGGTACATGAAGAACTCGGTGTTAGTACATTTTATCACCCCTAACTAATGGTTAGTATAATCTAGACTAAAGTGTCTGATGAGAGCATGTGTGCTCGTTCAGGGTGATATCTAGAGACAACTCTTGTCCTATGAAAGATGTGACAATGACCACCATAGCCAGTATTAGGATTTATAAGAAGCTCTGTAAGGGAGGTTGTGTCGGTCACCACTTCAGTAAGGTGATGTTAGTGAAAGGACCAAATGATGGTTAGAAAAGGGCCAAAATGCGTGTAGATGAAGTCACTTTGATCGTGCAATGGTTGAAAGGAGCCTAGAGATGATGAGAGTCATGAGAAGATGCAAAGTATACTGACATGCAGTTCACTGTGGGAGAATATGTGACATGCAAATCTGACCCCTCTAAGTTATAGCTAAGAGAGTTGAGTCCCCGATGCATGGGTTCTTTTGACATGGTTTGGCGGAGAAGGTTAAGTTTGATCTTACCCCTCAGGATAAAGTAATGTGTGATGAGTTCCATGTCTCCAATTTATAGCACTAAGTGAGGTACCCCGACCATGTGCTGAGCAATGAACCTAGTGAGCCCCAAGGGAGGCTGAAATGGCCTGAGTCACCTGTGTAGTTTATAGATGCCAGGATGAAAGAACTCAGAGAAAAGAATATGTGATGATAAAGGTTCTTTGGAAGTGCCATGGGTAAAGTAAAGCCACATAGGGTCCAATGGTGGACATGGAATAGTTTTATCCTGAATTGTTTGTTAGCTTGATAAGAATTTTGAGGACAAAATGCCTATAAGAGGGGAAGGATATTACAACCCCAATTTTTGGGTTCAATTGGTGAGAAATGTAATTTCTCATATTAAAGATAATTGAAAAAATAATGATATAATTTGTTTTGAAGACATGGATTTCGTTTACAATAGCCTTGATGATTGTTTTGTGGGCTTTATTGGCTATCGGGCCCAAATAATAAGGAAATCCAATTAGTGAATGAATAATTGAATATTTGAGAAAAGAAAAATGTGGAAACCTCTAGAAGGCAAACCCAAAGAGGGATTTCGTGCCACTTGGGTTCCTTGGGTTCCAAGGAGTCTAGAGTTGCATAAAGAGTGCAATAAGAAAAGAAAAGATCAATCAAGTATTTCTTTATTAAGAAAGAAATTGAAAATAATGGTAAAATGTGGAAAATAAGTGAAAAGAGGTATAATTGAGTTATCCTTGGTAGAAATTCGTATCCCAAGGATTCCTAACATTAAAAGGAATATCAATGAGGAAAATAAAAGAGAAATAAAGAGAAACCCTCAGAAAAAGATATTTTAATGAGAAATAAACATGATAATGTGAAATAATGCATTTAGATGCATCTAGAAGGATAATAAATATCCTTGGAAAAGAATTTCGAAATAATAGAGTTTCTTGGGGTCCAAGGAGCCCCAATAAAGAGGAAAGAAAGAGAAAATATCAAAATTGCAAAATAAGAGGATAATATGATACATTATTAATGAATTTTGTGAAAAGGAAGTAATTTATATTAAAAGAGAATAGAAATTCGTGGCCAATGAATAAAAAGGGCAAGTACAAAGAAAATGAAAGAGGAATTTCGAATTCCTAATATCCGTATAATAGAGAATAACCAAGGATAAGGAAGAGAGAGAATATTACTTCTCTTAGAAGGAATTGACTTCCTACTTGGAAAGGGACTCTTGGATTCATGAATAGCCGACCTAGGGCTTCTTTACTCACCCATATATAAAGGGGAGACCCTCTAGTTCGAATCCAAAAGAATCCCACGTTTATGTTCCTTCTTCTTCTTTCTCTTTTTGTCTTCAAACCCTAACCCTTGTATGTGACTCTATCCTAGAGCAACAAGAGGATGAGAAGGAGGCACAACGGTAGCCCAATACTCCCACGACTACCCTAGACGATTAAGCTATCGTCCCCAGGCACACGATCTCACGCGGTATCTGCAGTAGATCTGCAGTGTGGCCATGGGTTGTAGGCCAGTGCTCCTGCACCCGGCCATCCAGATCATCAACCGGAGCAGGGTCGTGTGCGGGGAAGGGCACCGGAGGCGAGGGAGGCATCACCGGAGGCCGGCGAGGTGTAGAAAAGGAAGGAGAAGCCATGCACCGCAGCTAGGGCAGCAGCAGGCTGTCGTCGCGAGGAGGAAGAAGATGGAGTTGTCATTGGACAAAAATACCCTCCGCAGGCTGAAGGCATGCACAACTTAACCAAGGGAACGCACGTCATTTCGTTATGATTTCCAAAATGACGGGCAACGTTGCATGGAGCGCACACGTGGCGCAATCTGATTGGCCAAAGGTATTTTTATTTTGCAAAAATCTTATCTAATGATTGGTAACTCCGATTAGGACAAGTAATATATGAAAATTGATCCTCAGAATGAGAGGAACACAAAGAAATTATGTTTGACGCCTAACTTTGCATGCTATTCAAAAAGTAGTGTAAGTTATCAACTTTAATCAGTTAAAGATTAAGAAACTCTACTTTGAAATGATTAATGTAATTGGTAGAGTTTAATGGGCGATTAAAGTTGATATTAACCTGTTAATTGTAAAAAGGTACATTAAGATAAAAAAGGATGAACTTTGCATGTAATTAGTTTAATTTAGAGATTATGTGCATAAATATAATTGAAATTTGTAAAGTAAATAAAGTTATCATCTTTAATGATGTAATTAATGAAAAACCCTCATATTTGATTATAGATGGATTTAATGTTGTTCATTGGATAATTCAAAGCCAATATTAACCTGTTGTTAATAAAAGTGAAAATAGGATCTAAAAAGATGATCTTTTTATATAAGTGGCTTAATTTAGGGTTTCGTGCATGAATATGCATTAATGAGCTTGAAAACCCTAATTTAGATGAATATGTCTTTTAATTGTTTTAATTCTTGAAATCCATGAATAAATAGGGATATGATGATCCTAAGTCAATTTGGGTATAAAAGACTATTAAAATGGATAATTTGAGCAATTTGGGTTTATATGAGTAGAAAAGAGTATTTTAGGGTTTGTTGACCTAAAAGGGATAATGTTTGAGGAATTGATTTAAGAAACCCTAATGAAGATTAATGAAACCCTAAAATGGATACAAAAACCCTACAAAGTGAATCCAAGTCAATAAAGTAGATTCTTGATAAAGTGTGTAATAAATAGAGTACATATTCTTTTCAGGAATTATGTGATGATTGAATTGCTTGCTTGGATTGCATTCTTGGTTGGGTTTGCTTAATGCTTGTGAAATCATCAAATCAGGTATGTGGTTACGCTTATGATTATCTCAATTAGTTTTCTGAGGATTTTATCTATGTTTCCCTCGTGGCTTAAAATAACTATTGGATGCTTTTATTTCTTTCAACTATAGAGTGACTATGACTATTACTATGAATATACATGTATAAGTGGCTAGATCCGGGTCCACCCCTGTGGCTATGCAAGGGCTAAAAGGATAACCTAGAGCAAGGTCTAGGATGTCCTGAGTTAGAAATTGGGATACACATGTGTAGTGCCATGAGATTCTTAGCTTGCCATGAGTTAAGGAGTGGGCTACCTACGGGTAGTGCCATGTGACTCAGCCCTAGAAATTGATTCACCTATTAGGTGAAATCATGAGGGGTATAATGAGGATCTACCATAAGGAAGGTAGTATCCAGGTCCACTGTAGGGACCACGCAGGGGATAGGGTACACATGGATCGCGTAGTTATATTTAAAACGTAAACTTGTTTGTTAAATGGTAATTGGCTACAATACATTGTTATGAATAATTGCATGATTATTGTTTCCCCCACATACCAGCTTCGGTTGACCGACGTTTTGTTTGTCGACGTTTTAGGTACAAGCCAAATAGACAAACAATAAATCGTCATATTGTGAAATACATGAAGTAAAATGCAACGAGGATTAGTTAGAGTAGAATACATACATGGATAGAAGTTTAGAAATCCAAAATTTTCAAAAGGTATGCAAACTTTTATTACAGCTTTTCAGTATAGATTGTTGAAATTTAATAATTGTCCTTGGTTAAGTGTTGAACCTTTGATCTGGAAGTTATGGATGCGGCTTCGACCTCTCGGTCTCCCTTAATTGGGGGTTATCGGGAGGTGGGATTCTAACAACTCTAATACCTAGATATCATGTGATACCCATTTCCGTACAAAGTGAGATTACTAAAAACAAAACATGAAACTAATAGTAATCATCCAATTACTAGAAAATAGAGTAAACTAAAACCAATATCATATATCCATAAAATAGAAATATATTACATATGAGTCCACCATATGACACATGTATCATATAACATTCCAAAAGATAATACATATCATTGTTTACTGGCTACATGCCACCAACCTCACACATATGATATATTGTTCACATATACAAGCCACATCGAAAGTATTGAATCGAATTTGTCCCACAGAGGCGACTGAAAATCATGATGAATATGCATTCATCAACAGTGTATTATGTTCTAAAAGCATAGTTCTTTCCAAAAGAAAGATTTTTCCTTTCAACTCAACCATTTTGTTGTGGAGTGCGAGGAACAGATAAATTATGAGTGTATCCCTTAGATGAGCAGAATTCATCAAAAATATGATTTTCAAATTCCCCCCTGTGATCACTCCTAATGGTGAAAATTTTATTTTGAATTTGATTTTCAATTTTTGAGCAGAACTTAAGGAATATTTCAATAATATCATTTTCACCAAAAATAAAATGTACCCAAGAAAATCTATTATTGTCATAAACAATAACAGAGCAATACTTCTTTCCACCTACAGATTGTGTGCTCATAGGTCCAAACAAATCCATATGTATGAGTTCAAGAGGTCTGGAAGTACTAAGGATTTGTATTTCTTTAAAAGAAGTTTTAGATTATTTTCCTAAGGTGCAAGGTTCACAATTTATAGAAGTTTCAAAAGAGATTTTAGGCAAACCACAGAGAAGAACATGTTTAATTAGTTTCTTAATAATATGAGTGCTAGCATGTCTTAATTTTCTATTCCATAAATTTTGGTCATCATTTACAATGATACATTTTCCAATGATTGATTTCATAGAGTTAGGTCTAAGAATATGTAGATTTCCTATCCTTTTTCCTTCATATACTACCTTATTAGTGTCTTCTTCAAGCAATTTGCAACAAGTTTTGTTAAAGAACACATAATACCCACTATAACATAATTGACTGACACTTAGTAGGTTGTGGTGCAATCCATCTACTAATAATACATTTTTAATAGTAAGATTAGTTCCAATATTACCTATTCCAATGATGGTTCCTTTGTCATTGTCTTCAAATGTGACTGATCCTCCTTTTTTCTTTTGAAGTATTTTGAAAGCATTTTAATTTCCAATCATATGTTTAGAGCATCCACTATCAACTACCCAATCTTGCAATAATAGATTTTTGGTACCATAGTGGAGTCCCTGATGGTTAGAGTAAATATGCATATAACTTGTATATATTGAGCCATACATAGGAATAAATCTAAAATATTTGCAAATGAGTATCAAATTATTGGTGAGATAAGAAAAAAATTAATTTATCATATTTAGAATTGGTCAAATCTCAACATGTTCTGTTAATTCTAAGTTGGTTTTTTAGGAACCCAAACCATGCCAATTGTTCTCTTTTTCCCATAATCACATGCAAAAGAGTAATGAACAAAACGTTGGCAATAATGACATGATGTACAAGATATTTCATTTCTCTTTCCCACAATATTAATTTTAGGCACAATATATAGTTCTAGTCTTTTGACCATAATTCCTTTTTGTTCTAGGCATATGTGAGTGTTGATTCTTAGGCACATATCCTAAACTTCTTCTTCCTATTTTCTAGGATGTATTTACAAAGATATTAGCAAGATTTCTATTTCCTTGCAATAATCTAGAAACTCAATTTTGCAAATCAACATTTTCAGCAATCTTCTTATTTAGATCTAAGTTCAACATAGCAATATTTGAGAGAAACATCTTTTTATTTTACTAAAGAGTCATAGTCTACATGATTGCACTGAATAAGTTGAAATTTGATAATCATTAAGTTTAGCAAGCATGTCAACTTTTTCTTGAGATAAAAGACTATTGTTATTTTTAAGAGCAAGAAATTTAGCCTTATATCTCTCAATAGATTCTTTTAAAGCATTATTGAGTACCTTAGAGTATCATTTTCAGAACTATATTATCCAAATCAACATATATTTCATCAATAATTTTAGAAAGTTTCTTTTTTTTGTTTCTTGCAATCAATGTACTTAGCATGAATTTCTGCAAGACTATTTACTAATTCATCCTTAGATAATTCAATATATCTACCTCATTTGTTTCCTCTTCATCTTCTTTTTCCATGAGACATTCTATTTCTTCTTCTTCACAACTCCCATTTTCATCACTTGATTGGTCACAAGAAGCCTTGTAGAATTGTTCTCCTTTGTCCTTTTTCTTTGATGAAGATTTCTTCTTCTTGAGTTTTGGACACTCAGCTTTTAGGTGGCCCACCTTTCCACACTTAAAACACCTAAAAGAATGAATACAATCATATTTATTACCATTTTTAATTAAGGCATCTTCCTCAATTTCACTACTTGTATTGTCATTTTCTTGAGTTACTTTTGATGATGACTTGGAGGTGGCTTTGAGAGAAATGTATTTCTTCTTCTGCTTTTGTTGTTTAGACTCAATCTTTTCTTCTTCTTCTAGAGTCACTTCATGTTTTTCTAGATTTCCAATGAGCTGATCCATTTTGAGATTTGTATTATCATTGTCTTCTTTGATGGTTGTGACTCTAGATTTGTACTTTATGGGTAGTGATCTAAGTATCTTTGATACTTGATCTTATTCACTTATGTTCATTCCCAAGGTGCTTAGGTTGAACTTAGATGCTTAGGTTGACCACATAAATTTGAATTATTTCGTATGCAACCTAACGAATATATTACATAGATGTATGCTAGATTTCACTTATGTATGCATACGAAATAATTCAAATTTATGTGTTAGAATAGAAATCATAGTGTTTTTCACTTGTGTGGTACCCTCATGAGTTATGGAGATCTTGTTCCATATTTCATGAGCGGTATCACAAGTGGATATATGATTAAATTCACTTGTAGATAATGAACAGTAGAGTATGCTTACAACCTTTTCATTCAATGTAGCTTGTTTTACCATTTCTACATCCCATTGCTCTAGTTCAGTTGTTGGAAGCTTGTAAAATCTAGCAATCATTTTCCACAAGTCAAAGATCAATCCTTGGAAATAGAATTGAATCCTCCTCTTCCAGTAAGTATAGTTTATTCCATCAAACACGGGTGGTTTGTTCACGTGTGTGCCTTCCATGTTGAGGTTTTCAAGTATGCCCTCCCCCATTCTTTAAGACAAGTGACAGCTCCTTGAATACCTGCTCTAATACCAAATGAAAAATCTAGAGGAGGGGGGTGAATAGATTTTATAAAATATTTAAACAAATTTAAAGTGTAATGGAAATAAAAGAGGCAACCAAAATAGAGAGACATGATTTAGAGTGGTTCCATCTATGACGTCAGTCCACTACCCAGTTGCTCTCAACTGGGATTTGCAACAAACACTTTTATTTATTTATTAGTGAGGACAAATTATAGGATGATTGATGTAAATAAATCCCTCTTCTTTACCGGCCATGGAAGAGCACCACCAAACCTCTTCTTTTACAAATGCGCCGACGGACGAGGAAGAGCACCACCACACCTCTTCTTTTATGGAGTCACCGAGGGCCAAGGAAAAGAACCACCACACCACTTCTTTTTCAGAGTCACCGAGGGCCAAGGAAGAGAACTGCTACACCTCTTCTTTTACAAATGAACCGAGGGCCAAGGAAGAGAACTGACACACCTCTTCTTTTACATATGCACCAAGGGCCAATTAAGAGAACTACACAATTACAAAAATAAAAAAGTAAGAAGAAATACACCAAATAAGTTCTATAATGTCCTTATGAATCATGCTTTTGAACCAATCCACTTAAGGATGTATCAAGGTTGTAGAATGGTAGTAGGCTAACATTATGGCTAGAACACAAAAGGATTTTGTTGTGAATGATTTGCAAAAGGATAGCTACATCTCTTATTGCTCAAGATGTAATGTATGCAAGTGTGTGTTAAGATGCCTCTAGACCACTACTATTTATAGTAATGGAGTATGGGTGGCTAGGGCTTTGGGGAGTGTCTAGAAGTTTCTAGAGGGTCAAATACCCATTTGAATGAAATTAATTTAGATACAACGACTAGTTTGAATGAATTAAAAAGTTTGTTCCAAAACCTTCCTTGATCAACTAATTTCTTGATCGGACTGGAACACAGTCGATAATTTTCTTGATCGAGCCAAGGCTGGATGTGCCACAACTCCAACAGCTATAATTTAGTCAAAAAGATCTTAGTTTGAGTCAAATTTCTTAGTCAAAGGTTACAACGGGTATATCTCGGTCGACAATGTTTTTGACCGAGTATGTGTTGGTCAACAATTTGTTTTGACCTACAAAATATGAAATTTGATTTCTTTAGTCCTCGACTTAGCATTGTCTCGGTCGAAACATTCTTTGACTAACTTAAGGGTTGGTCCACAAGTACTTCGAATGAAAAGTTGTGAAAGATCGATAAACTTTGGGAACACTTATCTAGTGATTTATCTAGTGTGACCTACCTATCTAAAACATTTGATATTGACAAGTGAAAGGTTTTGGAATAGGTGGGCTTGGTCCAAAGCTTGATTTTACATGAGTTCTAAGCATGAAATACAAATATGCACATTTAAATAATTTATTCAAAGAATTTGATATTCCAGTCTTCAGTTTGCCAAGAGGTTCCTGAAACACTTAAAGTATCATATTAAATCCACAAGTAAGAAAAGTTTGTCATCATCCAAAGAGAAGATAAACTAATGTCCAATTTAGTCAACACTTCCCACATCAAAGCAACATTGCCTAGGCGTCACCAGAAAAAGGGTAACCAAATCTATTTTTCCCATAAATGTTACACTTTTTATGTATCAGTTTACCTCTTACATCTTGGTTTCCTTGCCATTAGAATTGGAATTATTAAGATTATCACATCGCATTGCTCTTTTCTCATTAAATCCTCATCATTCATTTGTATGTACTTTCATGATATCATGTTTCTCAACCACTTATCAATGAATAGATCATCATGTTCCACATTTTCTTCATTAGACAGGGATCATCTCCCTTAATTTCTTTCATATGTCATGAAGATTGTAAATTAGCACTTCTTAAACACATAGGTTGGTATGAGATTAACTCAGGTTCCACTTTATTCATCTACCATTGTTCTCATTCATCTTCTCATATTATACTTATCACAGGAGTACTCTCCATCTTATGTGAATTTTATATCTTGAATCACTTTATTAGCACAGACTTATTTGTATTTTACTTCATTATCTTCTTGAATTACAACTTCAATAAATCCTCTTTAGCTTTTCGGTATTCAGATTTAGGTTTCATGGAGTTCTATCTTTCTCTTATAGTTACCAAATATTCAAGTTTTGATAGGTTATGATGTAATTCTCATCTTTTTTAGGGTAAGATTGCATTATATGCACCATGATTTTTGATTTTCTATACTCTTTAGATTGTCTCAAATTGACAACTTGATCAGAGTAATAAGAAAAATTACAATATAAGAGTTCCATACTTACCTTTCTTCAATACATGAATACCTATCCAGGGCATCCAAATACTGAGATTAAGTAGTATGCACCATTTTTTATGTCATATTCCTAACTTAGACATCATCGTAGTCCTAAATCTTAGTGTCCCTATAGACTCAGCGAACCTAAAGCTCTGATACCAAATTTGCTAGAAACGGATACACTAAATGAGATTACTCAAAACGCAAAATAGAGTTACTCATTAATTAAACACAAACCCAAAAAATAGGGTAAACTAAAACTGATTTCAAAATTTCCCAATTGCCCAAGAACATTTACATAATGCTCAATATCCTTTACAACTTCCATGTATCCTCAACTACAATATAAACTTTACAAACACTATCAACATATTTCACATATACAAGCAACAACATTCTATCGAAAGATCGATTAAATCAAAACAACGTATACAAACTTTTCACCTAGACCTAAGAGTACAGGGACAACTCTAGGACACACTAGAAAACTAAACTACCATCTCTAGGATTCATATCCTTGGATTTTCTTTGTTGCTATGTACTATTGTTGTTATTGTCAGTCACCTAAAAAGATGTGACGACCCACGAGGTGAGACCCAGTCCCAATGAGAGATATAACTCTCTCTGTCATATATTGATTACATTAGATTAAACAGTAAATAAGTGAGCAGATGAAGTATTTAATAGTCATTTGAGCATATTTAACACTTCAACCATGCTAAACAGATTAAGAAAATTAGCTTAGCAACAAGTATCATTATCAATGGATGTACATGTAATAGAGAAATGTTTTTCTTCTATCAGATATCTACTTAGATTTCATAAGATTGCATCTAATAACAATCATCATCATTAGTCTGACTATCCTCATATGCCTTGCTAACAACATAAGAAATCTAGTCGCATACATATCTCTAACATCATGAATATGTCTAGCAGCATAAGTATAGCTAACATCGTTAGCATGTCTATTCAGTTGAACATATCTACATCATAAGTAGAACTAACATCAAAGCACAATTATTTTCATAACCATGATTAATAGTTTAAGCATTTCCCATTACAGAGACATGGCTAGTAGTATTAAACATAGTTACTAGCATAATCTTAACTATCAAAGTCAGTATATTTGACAACATAAACAGTTTACAACATGAGCATATCTACAGCACAAGCATATCTATCATCTCTTCTTGTACTATAAATCATCTCTATATAAGAAGAGCAAACAAGGGTTATCATCCAATGTGAGGTGTTGGGTATAACCCTAATTAAACAGATATGCTACATGGATCTATTTCATCTTTTATTAAGCCTTGAGGAATTTGAGGATACCACTCAAAATCCAACTGACCACTACTAAGTCAAAATCAGTGCCATGCAAGATCTTGGGAAGATTCATACTTCAAGATATTCTCCACCCCCAGTCAATATGGGTCTTCCATAGTGACACATAAGGTCAAGCTGCTAACAGCCTAGTTCATCTTGATACAGGTCATGGCACTAGTGAAAGAAGGTGGGTATTGTAACATCCCAAAAATTTAATATGAGGATTCTGAAAACAAATTTTCCACTAATTATATTCAAATATTGGACCTTATCTTAATTCACCCAAATCATGAATACTCCATCTGAAATAAGATATGAAGAGAGAAAAGGAAATGTATTTTTTTTTACCTTCTCTATGCACAAAAGAATTCATAGTTTATAAAGAAACAACTTTCACTCTTTCTCTCTCCTCCTTAAAACTACAATCCTCAAATAATGGAGAAAATCCTAATTATGATACCGCTAATTTTGAAATAGGTTTAAAATGGACACTTTTGGTCACAAATTGATTAGGAAACATATTCCACTAAATTAAAGTGTTTTACCACTTAATATGTACTTTAAGGTGACCCTTCATAGTTGATTCTCAAATTAGGAAATTAATAATCCAAGATTGAACTAGATCCTAAATTACACTCATGGTCAAAGTTTGGGTTCATTTTGACCTCTTTTGACCCCTATAATGATTTTAGGAAGTTTTTATATAGTTTGGTTGATAATGAATCAAAATATCCTAAAGCCACCTTGGTCTTGTTGTGTCACGCATACATGTAACCCAGTCCGGGTCAGATTCTGGGTTGTGGAGCCATCCTCATGTTGGGAAACCATCTCCTTCACCCAGTTTCTCATTTTAGAGGGACTCTGCAGTTCATGATAACCCCCTTAACCTCATTTATCTCTCCCCGGTTGGTCTCTGGCTGAGGAAAGTATTCCAGAATCTTCGCCATCCCTCCCCATTGGGATTCATCCCTGATTTGATAGGGATTCATTCCCTAGAATCCCAAGTCAAAGGAGACTCCTCCTTTCTCCCCTATTTTGAACTGTGGTAATGTCTCTACCTCTCTTAGATATCAAAATTTATAAATAACACCCCAACAACATTCCCTAGGCATCAAGGAACCAAATTCCACTACCCCTTTGCCCTCTTGATCCTTTACAACTGCCTTCCCTAGTCGACCTTGCTCCTGGTTCCTCTCGGGTTCTACAGCAACGACCAAGATGCCCCAAGGATCACCAATTCTACGGGTTGTTTGAAGAACCCTTCACCATATGTTTAAGTCCTCAATTGGTCCTAAAACAAGGTATATTGTCAGCCCCCTTTTACTGTTATTTCATCCTATTTTAGCAATTCACCCTCCGAACCCCCTTCTGGTCTTATTTTTCCTACAGTTTTCCTTTGTCAGCATGTGCTAGATGTGCCCAAGGCAGTAGCTTTGTCAAAGCTTTCCTTGCTTTTCTTATCTGACCTATCCCCCTTGGGTCAGCCATGGCGGGAGAGGGATTCGGGTTCTCCAGACCCCAGAACAGCCTACTTCAGGCTTGTTCAGCTCATGTGGATGTGGGGAACACCATGGTAGTTTGGATTTCTTGCTTGGTTTGGACCTCACAGATCTAAGAATTGTAGATTGTCAGCCTGATTTCAATGCTCTCAGTGTTAGTCTTCGTTGCAGGAGAACGATGACCCCTAATGGCAAGTTTCAACCTTTGCCCTAGATTGTTTGATAAGCCTACCTGCACCTCCATGGGGTAGTTGATTAATTGTGTGCCTTAGCCTTCCAGGTTGACCTTGTGCTTACAAGCGAGGGCCTGGTCTAGGTGGTTGGTTGGTATTAGGCCACCTCATCTTGTAACTAGGTAGCCTATTTATTAATACGTGAATTTTCTCAAGTTTCTGATTGGTCGATAAATGGAAATTCATATCTTTTTATTGGTACGTCCAATGGGGTCAAGTTATATATGTATTTTGTTGAATCTTTCAAGATCTAGATGATGCATTAAGTTTTAAACTCCAATTCAACTCTATTTTATCATGAGTTATTAAATAATACAAAACCCTAGAAATAAGGTTGAATATTAATTGTTAAGTAATTATAAATGTCATAACAGGGTAATTTTGGTTCTATAAGCTCCAACAATGTGACTAAGGTTTCTTTAACATAAGAGGAGCAATAGGATATCATCTAAGAGAGAGGTGAGTGGTCCATGCACTTTGAACATTATTAATTTTTGATTTTATGTATATGTGTACAATGAATGCTATGAATGATTATTTCCTATTTCAATTGTTAAAAGTCAATGAATTTATAATGAATTGAAAGTCATAATTTGTCATCAATATTTGTTGTACCATATTTCATGAACATTAATAGTAATGTGTAGAATAATGTTTAAGAGAAAGTTAAGAGTTTTAATAGAAAGATAATGATTAACAGATAACTTATATAAGATCCCCATCAAGAGGCTCCTCGGAGCAAAAAATAGGCACTTAGGTGCACCCCAAGAGGCACTTTGGTGCAATCCAAGAGGAACTTCGGTGCATAAGAGGAGAGGCACTTCAGTGCAAAACCAGAGGATTCTTATATAAGTCAAGATAAAAGAAGTAATTCAAAAGCAATTGTGTCCCTTTTTCAATGATTAATGTTTAAAGTTTATTTCTAGTTTACATGTTTTCTCTAAAGATATAATATGTTCAATTCCAATTACCAATTTGTTTGATACATGGTTGAGGGAGTGATGCCCGTAGGTATAGACCAACGCCAAGGATAGAGCCACGTGAAGATCAACTTAAGGAATATATTGAGGTTTCCCAAAGAACTGCCTGGTGGGGTGCCATCTACCCAGATGATTCTATCACTTAGAATGGAGTTCTCTCATGTTCTAGATTATGGCCAGATTCAAGAACAAGTTTTATGTTCATGAATTCAATATGTAGTCTTTCCCTTTCAAAGCAATGTATGAATCATTTTCTATAATAAAGCACGGTGTTTGTTTACTTTATTTGCAATTTTTATTATTTTTGTGGCATCCTTTTGAGCTAAAGTACCTCATGTTATGGAAAACATGGGAGTTTCTTCTACTGACTCGTGCGCTTGAAGGGTCATTACAAAATGGCATCAAAGTGAATAAGTAGATGGCCACTAGGCAAAAGCCAGATTCATATGTTTTAACATTAGGCATAGAAGATTAAGTTAAATATATTGGAAACCAAAGTAGAGGTCTAGTTAGGAGGCATAAGTTAAGCTAAGGATTAGTTTTATGTGCCTAGATGGTTTTGGACTTTCATGTTAACTCTAAATTATATATAGCATGCTCTCTATCTTTCCCACATCTTTGTGGTATGGGACATAGACTTATGGGATACTATAGAGAGAATGTTATATGCATAATCGTCCTTGTATTGTCCTTTCAAGTGCATGTGGTATGGGACATGTGCACGAGGGCGGTGCAAGAAAAGTGTGATAAAACATGTCACCTATGAATACATGAGCGACCGACATGTATCCAAAGGCGACAAAGAAAATAAGAGTTGCATTAAAAGTTTGAGATCTATAGTCACATAAACCTAATAAAATACATAGTAAGACCAATCATGAATACAAAGGGTAGATATTTGACTTAGATAAGAAAGTAAGATCCATGGTAGAATCATAACCCCCAAGAGAAGAGGTATGAGAGTTCCTTAGGCATATCAATGATGATGTGAACTAGATTCATTACGATTATACCTACATGTTGGCTTTAATAATGAGGTCTATATAGTGTTTTACAATGAGAATGAGATGTTAAGATGAAATTACAAAGTAGGGTACATAGAATATGTAAAACATTAAGGTGGGTTGCCTGATAAAATTTTGAGGATGAAATTTAATTAAGGTGGGTAGAATTATAAAATCCCAAAAATTTAATATGAGGATTCTGATTTTGAATTATTAAGGTGGGTAGAATTATAAAATCCCAAAAATTTAATATGAGGATTCTGATTTTGAAAACCACCTTGGTCTTGCTGTGTCATGTGGACATGTAACCCAGTTTGGGTCATATTTTAGGTTATGGACCCATCCGCAGGTTGGGTGACTATCTATCTCACTAGGTTTTGCATTTTAGAGGGACTTTATAGTCCATGATTATCCCCTCCACCTCAGTTATCTCTCCCCAGTTGGTCTTTGGTTGAGGAATGTATTCCAGAATCTTCGCCATCCCCCCATTGGGATTCATCCCTGATTTGAAAAGGATTCATTCCCTAGAATCCCAAGTCAAAGGAGACTCCTCTTTTCTCCCCTATTTCGAACTTCGACAATGTATCTACCTCTCTCAGATGTTGAAATTTATAAATAACACCCCAGTAACATTCCCCATGCATCAAGGAACCAAATACCATGGCCCATTTACCCTTTCGAACCTTTGCGATTGCCTTCCCTAGTCGACCTTGCTCCTAGTTCCTCTTATTGGTATGCATGCCCAGAGAGCCAATCATATGATGATTGGATTGGCATATGTTCTGATTGATTTGATAAATATCAAAGGCAAGCTTCCAATTTATTCTAGCTCAATCAATTATGAGATATATGATAAAGAAGAATGAATGTCTAAAGAATGACGATACTCAATGACGCATGTCTTTAGGTTAAGGACCTAAACAATGAGATCATACGGATGCTAAGAGTATGTACATTCTTGTTATGTCCCTAGTTGGATGTCATTATGGAAGGTTGATAGATAACAATGACACATCAAGGCTAGAGTGTGAGTTGGTTGATGACAGTGTCTCATTAGTCATGATATATGATATCAAACCAAGCACATAGATACATGTTAGAGAATAGTGTATCAAACATACCCACCATGAGAGTGACACATGGAACCATGACAAGGTAGTCAGAGTCATCTCTCATAGTGATGGTGGTGATTGTGATTCTTAGACTTGAAATCACTGCACTTGGCGAATGTGATTGGGCACACTTTGACATCATCAAATGCAGTCTTGAAACATGGGTTGTTATTACAGTGATGATCGGGTGGCTTTGACGCATGACATAGATTGTGAGTGATAGATATGGGATTTGTCCCTCCTAAGGGATTATGATGTCCAATCCATTTGATAAGCGAGACTGAGAAAGGCATGAACATGCACATGTGAATCAATATATGATATTGATGTCACAGATATCTCAGACAGTTTGCTCTAGTTCAAGAAACATGAATAAACATTGAAAGGATGACAACTCCATGCCTTGAGTTCATTCAAGATATCATAGACAAAGGAATTATACATTCACTAGAACACCAATCACAAACTGTAGGATTGAAACTTGTTCTCCAATTTTCCTTTTCACTTGGGTAGCACTGATGTGCGACTAGGCACCACTCTTTGCTTATGATATCATAAGTTAGTTATGGACATTCACTACCAATGTCAAATGGGACCTATAGGGTCACACACAAAGGATTAATCTAGAAGAGGAGTTTATCCATGATTGATGTTTGGATTGATTACTAAAGTGTTTACGTACTCAATCAAACATTCAATCAATAGACTTGACTCAGCATCATCATGTTCAAGTGTTGAACCAACTGATTTGAGTGTCAGATTGATTGAGAACAGAATTGACTATGGTATGCACAATCTGGACCACCAACCGACCAGTTCACTGGGTGAACCGATCAGCTCATGGCCAGTGAGACAAACGGTTCACTCTGATGAACTGATCAGTTCATTTGTCCAAACGAGCAGTGTTGGATTTTCCTGATTTGTGAAAAATGGTTTTTCATTTCACTTGTTCAATTCGATTGGGACAAGAATTAATCTTTGCACTAATTAGAAATGAATAAGGAAAGTCAATTGTGGGTAAGTTTGGGAAGTGAAATGACTTGTTCACTAAGTGAACTAACCGATTCACACTCCCAACTGACCTGTTCACAAGTGAACTGATAGGATCACCTTGCCAAATGACTATTTTAGTTATGAGATGACCGATTCACCTGCCGCAATGCAAATTGCTCATGGAAATTTTGAACCCTTCTACTCCTGCATAGACTGGGAACCCTGACCCTGCCCTCCACTATAAATAGAGGGGTACAAGGGGCTTCTCTAGAGACATAACTCAGAACATCAGTTGCTCTGCAAAATTTGTCATTTCTCTCTCCTTGTGGTAAACGAGAGAGCCCAAGCAAGTTCTACCCATCCAGGGAGGAACAACGAGGGAAAGACAAATGCAGAACAACAAATGGATGTGGGAGAGTGTGTTAGTGACTAGTATGCTGACAGAAGGGGAAAATCCTTCTAGTCCATTCTTCAGGACGACTAGAGTTCCCAGTAGTCTGTGTGGACTATCTACAGAGGCGGGAGACTTCTGTTGATTAAGAGGACAACAACCAGTCACAGTCCAGGTCAAGACTAGGAGTTGCACAGATGCCATTGAAGACAGGTGGTTGAATACCACACTAGCTGTGAGGTATTGTCACTGAGGAAGCCTCAAGACCAGGTATATGTTGCTAAAACCATCCTTCCCATTACATAGATATTGATGCGATCTACTGGTTATGGGTTTATGGTCAAGTAAAAATTTTTGTTTCCACTGCCTACTCCGACCATATAAAATCCAATAGTGGTATCAGAGCCACGTCAATACTCTATGTTTTAGGATAATCAATATGATCAGATTTTGGTTTATCATCTTATATTTATTGCAGACGATGCAAATATTTAAATGACTAATGTGAATATCTGATTAATACCACATGATCCCAGACTAATATATACGTATATGATATGGTATATATATGCAATAGATACGCGTCGCTCTAAAACGATTTTGATGGTGGATGTGTAGCATGGTTATGGTCTATCAACCCTATGTGCATGTGTGTGGTGGGTTATGGTTGTTTTCATCTCGGTATGTGCACCGAGCCCTCTACTTCTATTCTAAATGTAACTTGAGATAACTCAAGATTATCTTCTACCTTTGCTCCCCTCGAATGTAACTCAAGGTTTCACAAAGATTATGTAAAACAGGATTAGCTTTATTTCTTGTTATGACAAAGGCTGAAGATGATCGCTTGATGGACCGAGATGACCAAATGAGGAGCAGTTGGTGGCCGGACGAGGAGCCCGATGACCCAGTGAACCGACCATCTTGAGGAGCCAGACGATAGGTTGGTGACAACCAACCGACTGGCCAGGAGGCGAGTTGATCAATTATAGGATGAGCTGATCAACCCGGAACAGCCTAAGCACAGATCTTCAGCAACAACGGGTTGCATGTGATGTAGATCTTAGATGATTGTGGTTCCTTGTGGCTCCAAGGAACTACAATATGATGGCCATAATCATTGCTTTATCGTTATTGCATGTTTCTCATTTGTTGGATATAACATGTATATGATACATACTATATATGTGGTGATTGGATACATATATGCATATATAAGCATATTAAACCCCTCAACAAAATATTAAGTTTAAGATGTCTTCTAAAATCAGCACACATGAAAAACTTGATCGACTAAGTGTGGGCACGCCCTAGTGTGGTGCACCATCTATCTCATGGAAGTGTGATGGTGAATATGTGGGTCTGCCCTAGTAGGGTGTATATTCATTGTGTTGGCTTTTGGGTTGGACTGAACAAGGTGACCATGATCAGATCAAGCACCTTGAGGCATAAAGTTGAACATGGCAAGGAGTTGTGCATGACATCTATCAAGAGTTGCATATGATGCGATTGGAACGGTTTGTCTACATGAAAAAATCTAGTTGTGGGTGACAGCCCTAGCTGGTCCATGACTTAGAGGAAATTAGGATCTTGCTCACTAGAAGGTTGTACATTGCAATCTTCCAAATTGATGGTGAGGGATATCAGTTTGATTAAAATAGTGGGAGCGATAATTAATTGAAGACCTAATTAAATATCATCAATTATTAAATCAATTCAAACCAAAAGAGTTTTGAACTAAAATTGAAATTTCCTTTTTTTAGAATAAATGGCAGCCAACAATAATCACTTTTTGTTGTGATCGGTCCTTGAGAAGGACAAGATAAATGGGAACAAATTCTACGACTGGTTTAGGATGTTGAGAATTGTTTTCACTCAAGAGTGAAAGCTCTATGTCCTAGATACACCAGATCCATAAGAACCCACTCCCACCGCACCAAAGGCTTAAAGGGATACTTACAAGAAGCATATTGAGGATGCCATTTATGTGAAGTGCTTGATGTTGTGCTCAATGAACTATGAGTTGTAGAGATAACATGAGAACATGGATGTGATTGAGATGGTTCATCATCTCCAGAAATGTATCAAGACCAAGCACGACAAGAGAGATATGATGTCTCCAAGGAATTTTTCAAGTGTGTCATGATAGAAAGAGATCTAGTAGGCCCTCACACACTCAAGATGATTGGGTATGTGGATAACCTAACTCGACTAGGATTCCCTCTGAGCCAAGAGTTGGCTACTTATGTGATATTGCAATTGTTTCTAGAATCCTACAGTCAGTTTGTAATGAACTACACATGAACAACTTTGACAGGTCACTGGCTGAGTTGTTGGGCATGTTGAGGATAGTCGAGGCACATATGAAGAACGACAAACCCAAATCTGTGATGATGATCAGTAGAAAGAAGGGAAAGTCCAAAGGCAAAGGCAAGGATAAAGAAAATAAAGGTTCTGATGCTAGCCATCAGCCCAAGTCTTCTTCAACTCTCAAAGCCAAGGGAGGGGTGAACAAGGGAGGAAAATGTCACCATTGTCATGATCCAGGACATTGGAAGAAAAATTTCCCTCTCTACATAGATGAACTAAAGAAGAATATGGAGGGGATGGAAGTATCCACCTCTGGTGTTATGAAATAAACTTAAAATACTTCTTTATCTTAGGTATATGATACTAAGATATAGATCTGACATATATGATGTGCAACATCTGAAAAGAAGTAATGGCCTTTGTGAAAGGACCGAAAAGGAACACTCATCAACATTGGAGCAAGTGTTGCTGCCATAGATAGTAGTGTCTTTTAATTTATTTCAGCCCAAAGAGCATGTAATAGAATTATGAACTGTTGTTTCAATTTTCCAATAAATAGAAACATTTTTTTTATTTCTACATCTTGTAATGATAAGGATGTCTATCAATAAAATTCATGTTTCAATTTCAAAGATATGATCTTTTATGGCAATGCCTTATTTATCTTGTGGTACTTGGTATGCATGAGATAAAATAAATGATACCTAAAAGTTATTGATGACTCAAACAATAAATTAGCATTATCATCTAATGAATGAGAAATTCATCTCTAGGTTCCATGTTGATGGATAAAGCTAGACTCTCTTGGTTAATGAATCATTAAGAGATATGAATGTCTTGTTTATTGGGCATGATGACAAGTCAATCTTCACTAGATGTAGTGGGATAATGACTATTCTATTAGGTATAATGCATATTGATGTATACACATACCTATTAGAATAAATGGTAATACTTTAGATATGGTATTTAATGAAATACCAATATGAATATCTTGAAATGTTCAAGAATATCATAAGTGAAGAACAAACTTGGTAAAAGTATTAAATCTTTGATATGATCAATTAATGAGATACTTAAACCAAATGTTTGAGGACCTTGTGAGTAACTATGATACTGTATCATAGAGAACTCATGATTAAGGCATAATGATGTCTAAATCAAAGAAGGAAACATACTCTAAATAGTAAAAGCATGATCATCAAATAAATAACTAATCTTCTACAACTCTTCTAAAGAACATGCTTTACACTAAATAAAGGTACAAAAGGAGATTAAGAATCACAAGTGTTGTGGAATCTCAAATTCCTTATGTAAAAGATACACCTCATATATCTAGTAGAAAAACACCTTGAGATTGATGGATAATGATATCCTACAAACTTATATCCTACAAACTCAAGGGTGATGAATTGGTCATATGATGATTAGACAATAATCTATCTAGATGATGTTAAGGAACCAGATTTTGAGTTATGGCTTGAGGCCATAAGATCCAAAATGACTTCCTTGTGAACCAAATAAGGTATGACCTTAATGGTAGCCTTTATAAGGATAAAACCCATAAGTGCAAATGTGTCTTAAGAGTTAAGACTGGTATGGATGACATTTGAAGAGTTTATTGATTGAGATAAATTCAAGTGAGTTCAAGGTGTTGAACCTGATGAATTTATTTAACCAATTGTAGTGGGAGAATGACTATTCTATTAGGTATAATGCATATTGATGTATACACATACCTATTAGAATAAATGGTAATACTTTAGATATGGTATTTAATGAAATACCAATATGAATATCTTGAAATTTTCAAGAATATCATAAGTGAAGAACAAACTTGGTAAAAGTATTAAATCATTGATATGATCAATGAATGAGATACTTAAACCAAATGTTTGAGGACCTTGTGAGTAACTATGATACTGTATCATAGAGAACTCATGATTAAGGCATAATGATGTCTAAATCAAAGAAGGAAACATACTCTGAATAGTAAAAGCATGATCATCAAATAAATAACTAATCTTCTACAACTCTTCTAAAGAACATGCTTTACACTAAATAAAGGTACAAAAGGAGATTAAGAATCACAAGTGTTGTGGAATCTCAAATTCCTTATGTAAAAGATACACCTCATATATCTAGTAGAAAAACACCTTGAGATTGATGGATAATGATATCCTACAAACTTATATCCTACAAACTCAAGGGTGATGAATTGATCATATGATGATTAGCCAATAATCTATCTAGATGATGTTAAGGAACCAGATTTTGAGTTATGGCTTGAGGCCATAAGATCCAAAATGACTTCCTTGTGAACCAAATAAGGTATGACCTTAATGGTAGCCTTTATAAGGATAAAACCCATAAGTGCAAATGTGTCTTAAGAGTTAAGACTGGTATGGATGACATTTGAAGAGTTTATTGATTGAGATAAATTCAAGTAAGTTCAAGGTTTTGAACCTGATGAATTTATTTAACCAATTGTAGTGGGAGAATGACTATTCTATTAGGTATAATGCATATTGATGTATACACATACCTATTAGAATAAATGGTAATACTTTAGATATGGTATTTAATGAAATACCAATATGAATATCTTGAAATGTTCAAGAATATCATAAGTGAAGAACAAACTTGGTAAAAGTATTAAATCTTTGATATGATCAATGAATGAGATACTTAAACCAAATGTTTGAGGACCTTGTGAGTAACTATGATACTGTATCATAGAGAACTCATGATTAAGGCATAATGATGTCTAAATCAAAGAAGGAAACATACTCTAAATAGTAAAAGCATGATCATCAAATAAATAACTAATCTTCTACAACTCTTCTAAAGAACATGCTTTACACTAAATAAAGGTACAAAAGGAGATTAAGAATCACAAGTGTTGTGGAATCTCAAATTCCTTATGTAAAAGATACACCTCATATATCTAGTAGAAAAACACCTTGAGATTGATGGATAATGATATCCTACAAACTTATATCCTACAAACTCAAGGGTGATGAATTGGTCATATGATGATTAGCCAATAATCTATCTAGATGATGTTAAGGAACCAGATTTTGAGTTATAGCTTGAGGCCATAAGATCCAAAATGACTTCCTTGTGAACCAAATAAGGTATGACCTTAATGGTAGCCTTTATAAGGATAAAACCCATAAGTGCAAATGTGTCTTAAGAGTTAAGACTGGTATGGATGACATTTGAAGAGTTTATTGATTGAGATAAATTCAAGTGAGTTCAAGGTGTTGAACCTGATGAATTTATTTAACCAATTGTAGTGGCTGTAAGGACCCTGACCTGCGTTTAGGGTTTACCCTGTTTGTTTTGCTTGATCTTGGTGCTTTGGTGCTTGCTAATCACCTTTGAGTGGTGATTAGGGTTTTGTTGTGCTTTGTTGAGAGTTCGAGGGGCTACTTGCAAATAACCCAAGTTTAGGGTTTTGTGGGCAAGTTTGCCATCTTGTGAGATGTTTTCCCTCTTTGCTTCCTCTAGGGTTGAGAGGAAGGCTTGGGCTTGTTGTTTGAGTCCTTTGGGCCTGAGTTGAGCTTGTTTGGGCCTTGGAGTTCCTTGTTTGGGCTTGCTTGAGCCTTGTGTCGCCCAGGGCAGGTGGTGTGTCACCCAGTTGCTTGGTGTGTCGCCCAGTAGCTCTTGTTGTGTCGCCCAGATGGCTTGGCTTGGTTGGTGGACACATGGTGCACATCTTGGACAAGTGCCTTATGGCTTGCATGAGAGGTGGCTTGAGTTGGTGGACATGTGTCCCTTGGGTGGACGACACATAGCATGGTTGTACCTTGGTTTCCCCTCCCCTTCTTCCTATATAGGTAGCTCTTCTCCTTGCCTTAGTCTCATTTGGTCCTTTGGTCTCCCCTCCACCCTTGGTGCACGATACCCCTCTCCATCTTGCTTGTGTTGGCCGATACACTTCCTTGGAGCTAAAGTGGTGGCCGATACACCTTCCTGGAGCAGCTTGGTGGACGATAGCTTTGGACCTTGGAGTGCTTTGGAGCTTTGGTGGCCGAAAACCTTGGAGCTCAAAGTGCATCTTCTTCCTTGGAGCTTAAGGCGGGTTGCATAGTTTCTAACCCTAACTCTCTTACCTCTAGCTTTAACCTTGTTACATGTGAGTAGACTAGCTTAGTTCCTTTCTTGTTCACCTTGCTTATATACCTTAGCGGTCGATATCCCTCTCTTGGGTTTAGGGTTCCTTGTATACCTTGCTTTTTAGGGTTTGTGCTCCCTTGTGTTGGAGGTTGAAGATGACCTAGGGTTGGGCGATATCCCTTCCTTGTGGGTGTGTTGGGCGACACCCTTGTCCTTGAGTTGAACGATATCAGTGTTCTTGGTGTTGGGCAACACCCTTCCTCTTGGGTTGGATGATAGGTTGACCTAGTATGGATGTTGGCCGACATGGTGACCATGTTGGGCGATATGGTTCCTTGGGTTGAGCAACACCTTTGTTTTTTAGTGGGACGGCATGGTGTTCCCCTTGGTGGACGATATGGTAGCTGGTGTCGGGCGACATGATGAGTCATTTAGGTTGGCCGATACCCATGCCCTTGAGTTGGGCGATAGGGTGAGCTAGGGTTTTTTGGCTGATATGGTGAGTACCCTTAGAGATGGGCGATACTCTCTCTGTCTCTCTCTCTCTCTCTCTCTCTCTCTCTCTCTCTTGTTGGGCGACATGGTCTGATGGTGTTGGGTGTCATGGATGCCCTTGAGTTGGACGATTGAATGGGTGCTCTTGTGTTGAGTTATCTCCTTGTTCATGTGGTGGGCGATAGGGCCAAGTAGTGCCATGTTGGACGATAGGCTATGTGCCCTGATGGCCGACACCATGGTGGGCGATACCCTGATGGCCGACACCATGGTGGGCGATACCCTTATGGCCGATAGCCATGTTGGGCGATACCCTTATGGCCGATAGCCATGTTGGGCGATACCCTACCCTATGTGCATGAGTGTGATGGTCGATAGGGTTAGTAGAGTGTGTTGGCCGATAGGGTAGTAGTGGGTGATGGTCGATAGGGTTAGTGAGGTCGGTCGATACCCATGTTGTATGATAGGTTTTAGATGAGGGTTGTGAGGCTATAGTGAGGGTATGAGTTTCTTTGGTGATGGTCCCTTATGTGATAGAAGTGGATGTTTATACATTAACCAATAAAACGATGGTGGTGTTTGTGATATCATCAATATGTAATATGTTGCCTTGCAAATAATAAGGATGCTAATGGTAGTAATGTATATGATGATAGCCCTCATGTAATAGATGCATGATGTGACCCTTATGCTTAATTGTTAATGATAATGAATATGATGATAACTACTCTAGTAGTTTGTTTAATGATAATAATGTTGGTAATAATGATGCTAAGTGACAGTTATATTAAAGGTTGCTTCATGATAAAGATGACAATAGTTGATGACATAGTAATGACCTTGTTAATAATAGTGTTGGTTCTGTAAACACAACATGATCTCTATATACCCTGATTGTTTGTACAATCTCGATATAAGGGTAAGTATCAGTATGGTTGTTTAATGATGTACTTAACATACTTGATTACCAAATAACTGTCATATTGATAAGTAGATTATGTTGAATGATATTTCATGATAGTGAGCATGTTCCTTATGTTGAATCTACAATTATTGCATACCTTAACCTTGCAGGTGATGACTTAGCCATGAAAGGGCTATGTGACATATGTAATGAGTAACATTACTTTGATAATTGCTCTATAAGATTATGTATATGATGTGTTGGTCCCATGATGATGATGTGAGCCTTAAGAGGCAGTAACAATACATGATGAAGGGTTGAGACCCTGTGGTATGTGATGATCCTTGAGATGGATCTGGATGGTTGGAAAGAGGCCAAGTGGTAACATGTGATGTTGGATCCTTAAGATGGATCAGGTTGATATGAATAGATCATAATATAATGTTCTTTACTTTTTGTTATATCTTTGCATGTTATACAACTTGGTTGAATCTTGCAATCCATCTAAAAGATACTAATTAAACACAGTGAAATATATCATGTAGTTGCCCTGGCCATAGATCCATCATCGTCAGGACTTGGTGATGGTGAAACAGGTTTTCCTACGGGTTAACCTGGAAGTGCATATTGTTGAATATGTGTAGGTTGCTCCTAGCCTAAAAATGAGGAGGTAAGAGTGTAACTTCGGTTGCAGACTCAGATATGTGTGTAGAGCATGGTGAATAGGCCCATGGCTCAGGATATGTGATGTATGGAGCATGAATGCGTTCATGGCTCAGAGCACGGTGATCAGGCCCGTGGCTCAGTTTTACTAGTGTCGTGACATGTACCAAGGCGGGCTTGAGAATGGGTAGCCTATGGAGCTAACCCTATGGCTTAGACCACTTCAGCATGTGACTGCGGTCCTGCTTGTGTTGTACTCATGTACTGACCATGAGGTGGGAGGTCGTGGAGTCCGGCTCTTCCATTGACCTTGTATGACACCGTCTTGGGTTTCGTAACCGAAGGTTGGGTTTGAACGGTACGGTTCAAATCCTCAGGGCATAATAAAATGTAATACAGTCGTTTAGTATTTACTAGTCATATCAAATACGAAACATTGGTTGAGGCCTTGTTTGTGTAATATTCCGTTATACCTTGCAGGTCATGTGGTAATTTACCTTATCTTGATAATCAGGTTATATGGCATTATACCCTGTTCTAATAATCCTGTTACATGTTGATATACCTTATCTTGATAATCATATTCTTTTGAAAGACATCTAGTTATAAGCTTTAGTACAGCTGGTATGCTTGCCGGTAAGAATGATCTTGCTATATATATATATAACTGCTTCTGATATATCTGCTCATGTTATAATTGCTGATATAGTTTCTCTTACTGAGGTTCTATGGTTGCGGTGGGGAGCTATGTTTCCCGCTGGGACAATTGTTCAATTGTCTCACTCCGCTGGTTTACACCCTTTTTTTAGGTGGTCGAGGTAGACGTGGTCGTGGTTGTGGTGTTGCGGACGAGCAGCTTGAGGAGCTGTAGAAGGCAAGCGTTGGACATGCTATTGTTTTGGATGTTTTGTAGTAGAGTCTAGAGTCATCCCTGTACTCTCAGGTCCTTGGCAGTGTTTTGACGATGTTTCACAAAGATCGTTCGATGATATATGTATATCCTGTTGTTGGCCGGATGTGGGCCTTTATGTATATATATGAACAGGTGGTGAACTCATGTGATGGATGGACAGCTGTTCCTGAGCTGTGGACACGTGTCAGATCTTGTGTACATATTTATATGACATGTTTCTGTGCAGGATGAGGACTGGAAAGTAATAGTTTCACAGTTTATCAGTTTTCCGCAATCAGTTTTAATTAACCCGTGTTTTTGATAATCTGTGGTTATGGTGTTTTCCGCACGTTTTCGCGTAACACCTTGTTATCTGTGTGATAATGGGATGTGTTGCCACAAAGCTTGGTATCAGAGCTTTAGGTTCGCTGAGTCTACAGGGATCTAGGACTAGGTTGAGTCTGTTCTTATGAGTTCTCTAGGTTATCTTACAAAAATCTTCTGCCCTCAGCAGAAGAAAAGCCAAGATGTCTGGAAACCACGAAGAACATGCTCCTGAGCATAGTGATGCTGCATCGGTTGATGGAGCAGATGGTCGGGCACATGAAGATCGGGTGCCTGAGGTCCCCCAACCAGACCCAGCCATACTTGAACACCCTGCCTACCAACAGCTTATGGGGCAGTTAATGGCTACGATGAATCTCATGGTTGCGATTACCAGTGCCTCCTCCGCAAGCACAGGTTCCCCATGGAGAAGCATCGGGTATTGGGAAGACCTTTGAGCGGCTTCGCCGAGTCGGAGCTTCGGATTATGCTGGAACGGTTGATCCAGCGGATGCAGATCTGTGGCTGACGAGTCTTGAAAAGGCTTTCCGGATCCTCGACATCCCCGAAGCAGACAAAGTAAAGCATGATGTCTACCTTTTGAAGGGTAGTGCTGGTCACTGGTGGACCATCGAGGAAGAGAAGCGGTCTGGTGAGGTGATCTGTTGGGAAGTGTTTCGACGCGAGTTCGTCACCAGATACTTTCCAAAGACGTACCTGGATGAGAAGATCAGTCAGTTTGAGAAGTTGCGGCAAGGAACGATGAACATCACCGAGTATGAAGCTAAGTTTATGGATCAGTTGAGGTTCTATCCTCACATGGCAGTGACAGATGATGAATTGATCAGACGTTTCGAGAAGGGTTTGAGTGCTGAGTTGACAACCCCTGTGTCTGCGCTGGAAAACCGAGAGCGGTTTGCTACATTTGTGGAATCAGTTCGACAGATCGAGAGGATAGTAAGGGAGAAAAGAGAGTCGGTGTCTCTTAAAAGACCTGCTCAGTTTCAAGGACGAAGGTTTGGTGGCTTCAAGAAGCCCAGGTTTTCAACACCGTCAGTGATGATAAGTTCTGGTGTACCATCTCAGTGGTCTCCGAGTAAGGGGAAAGGTTATGCTTCCTCACCATCTAAGGCGCCCAGCTCAGCTTCGATGGCAGTGACAGGGCCATCTAGGCCACGAGTTGACAATAGAGCATGTCATCTCTGTGGACAAGTCAGACATTGGAAGTTTAATTGCCCGAATAGAGATGTTGAAGTGACGCAGCAACCGAGGCAGAGTTTCCAGAAGTCTGAGAGACCACAGCCCAGTGGTAGCAGAGGATGAGGACGCGGTCAAGCGTCTCAAGCTGGATCGTCTGCTCAAGGGAGCAGAGGTCGTGGACAGCAAGCTACGGCTCGATTCTATGCCATGAATCAGCCGGAGGCGATAGTCAACCCGCGAGTGGTGACAGGTCAGATGGAGTTATTTCATTCTGATATGCCTTCTTCTTGCTTTATATCTGTTCTGGTTGACTCGGGTGCTACACACTCTTTTATCGCCTATAGTATGCTTGAAAACTGTCATCTACCTGTTAGTTGTAAGAAGGATAGCTTGTTGTTAGAAACCCCTCTTGATGGTTCCTCTTTGCTTCGAGAAGAGTGTCCATCTTGTGTTTTGTCTTTTTCGGGACACAGCATTCAGGTGGATCTCATACCACTTGATATGCATGGTTTCGATGTTATCCTTGGGATGGATACCTTAGAGAAGTATAAGGTTGTCTTGGATTGTGGTTCCAAGCAGGCGGTGTTTGATGTTGCTGGAGAGAAGTGGATCTTCCAGGGAGATAGGAAGATTCTTCCGACGTGTCTAGTGTCAGCTATGGTGGCAGATAGGTTGTTGCGACAAGGATGTGAGGCGTTCTTAGCTCACGTTGTGGATACCGTTGTGGATACCAAGGCGAAAGGCCTTAACCTTGAAGAAGTGTCAGTGGTCCGAGAGTTTGCAGATGTGTTTGCCGAGGAGTTTCCTGGTGTTCCTCCACCCCGAGAGATCGATTTTGAGATCAATCTGGTTCTGGGAACGCAGTCGATTGCACAGACACCTTATAGGATGGCTCCAGCAGAGATGGTAGAGTTGAAGAAGCAGTTACAAGAGTTGTTGGAGAAAGGTTTTATCAGACTGAGCACGTCACCTTGGGGTGTTCCCATGTTGTTCGTTAAGAAGAAGGATGGTTCGATGCGGTTGTGTATAGACTACTGACAGTTGAACAAGGTCACGATCAAGAATAAGTACCCGTTGCCAAGGATAGATGACCTGTTCGATCAGTTGCATTGTGCTACAGTGTTTTCAAAGATCGATCTGCGGTCTGGATATCATCAGTTGAGGATAAAGGCGGATGACATACCAAAGTCAGCTTTTAGGACGAGGTATGGTCATTTTGAGTTTGTGGTTATGCCGTTTGGATTAACCAATGCACCTGCTGCTTTCATGGACCTGATGAACAGAGTGTTTCGTCCGTTCTTAGATCAGTTTGTTGTAGTTCTTATAGATGACATCTTGATCTATAGTCGGAACCGGCTAGAGCATGAGCAACATCTTCGTCAAGCGTTGACTCTCCTTCGTCAACATCAGTTGTATGCTAAGTTTAGTAAGTGTGAGTTCTGGTTGGATGAAGTGACTTTCTTAGGTCATGTGATATCTGCTGAAGGATTCAAAGTAGATCCGAAGAAAGTGGAATCCGTTGCGGATTGGGAACAGCCGAAGATGCCTACGGAAGTTCGTAGTTTCCTTGGCCTAGCAGGATACTACCGGAGGTTTATCAAGGACTTCAGTTCGATAGCTCTACTGATGACGAAGTTGACCAGGAAGGATGTACCTTTTGTTTGGAATGATCGATGTCAGCAAGCTTTCCAAAGTTTGAAGGAAAAGCTAACCAGTGCTCCAGTGTTGATCTTGCCAGAATCTGGAAAAGGCTATGTTGTTTTCTGTGATGCGTCCAAGAAAGGTTTTGGTTGTGTGCTGATGCAGGAAGATCATGTGGTTTCTTTTGCTTCGCGACAGCTTAAGAAACACGAGGAGAACTATCCGACCCATGACTTGGAGCTGGCAGCAGTGGTTCATGCGTTAAACATTTAGAGACACTATCTTTATGGGGAAGTGTGTCAGATCTTTACATTCACAAGAATCTAAAGTACATCTTCTCACAGCAAGAGTTGAACATGCGACAACGTTGGTGGATGGAGTTGATCAATGATTATGATTGCACTATCGAGTATCATCCTGGTAAGGCGAATGTGGTAGCAAACGCGCTTAGCAGAAAGTCTTCTACTCCCAAGAAGGCACAGATGAGTTCTTTGGTATGCCATAGGCGGGACATGTTAGTCTCCTTACGGCAAATGAACGTACAGATGGAGGTTTCCTCGATAGCTGGACTTTTAGCACAGATGCAAATCAAGCCCACGTTGAGACAGCAGATCAAGGATGCACAGCAAACGGATGATACAGTACAGCTAATCAGATTAGAGTTTGGCAGCGAAAAGCGTGATGGGTTCCATGAGTCCGAGGATGGAGTGGTTTGCTATCATAATAGGATGGTGGTTCCAGATGCTGATAATCTGAGGAAGTTGGTGCTCGAGGAAGCACACATGTCGATGTATGCTATGCATCCAGGTGTCACCAAGATGTACCATAGTCTGAAGGACTTGTATTGGTGGCCCGGCTTGAAGAAAGATGTAGCTGAGTTTGTGGCTAGGTGTGCGGTGTGTCAGCAAGTCAAGGCTGAGCATCAAAAGCCGGTAGGTACGTTGCAACCTTTGCCTATACCACAGTGGAAATGGGATCATATAACCATGGATTTCGTAGTTGGTCTACCCAGGACAACTAGGAATCATGATTCCATTTGGGTGATAGTGGACAGATTAACGAAGTCTGCCCATTTCATACCTGTGAAGACCATGTATACAGCTGAAAAGCTTGCTCAAGTATATGTGGATGAGATAGTTCGTTTGCATGGTGTGCCAGCAATGATAGTTTCTGATAGAGGTCCTCAGTTTACAAGTCATTTTTGGGAACAGTTGCACAGGGCGATGGGAACGCAGTTGAAGTTCAGTACCGCTTTCCACCCACAGACAGATGGACAGTCTGAGAGGACTATTCAGACTTTGGAGGATCTTCTTCATGCTTGTGTTTTGTAGTTCCTAGGAAGTTGGGACATACATCTCAGTTTGATAGAGTTTGCCTACAACAATAGCTATCAGCGGAGCATTGACATGGCTCCCTATGAGGCTTTGTATGGGAGGAAGTGCAGATCTCCTTTGTGTTGGTATGAATCAGGTGAATATCAGCTTTTGGGCCCTGAGTTAGTACAGCAAATGACAGAAAAGATCAAGGTGATACAACAACAGTTGAAAGCGGCACAAGACAGGCAGAAGTCTTATGCAGACAATCGCCGACGACCCTTGGAGTTCCAGGTGGGAGACAAGGTGTATCTTAAAGTCTCTCCGTGGAAAGTTGTGCTGAGGTTTGGACGGAAAGGTAAGTTAGCTCCCAGATATATGGGGCCTTACCCAGTCTTAGAACGTGTTGACAAGGTGGCTTACGAGTTAGAGTTGCCTCCAGAGTTGCACAGGTTACATCCAGTGTTCCATGTCAGTATGCTGAAGAAAAGTCATCCGGATACAGGAACAGTGATACAACCAGTTTAAGTTGAGCTTGACAAAGATGTGACTTATGAAGAGGGTCCTATGATGATCATTGACAGAAGAGTCAAGAAGCTGAAGAGAAAGGATCTGGTTCTTGTGAAGGTCCTTTGGCATCACAGTGGCGTTGAGGAAGCCACGTGGGAGTTTGAGGAAGAGATGAGGAGGAAGTACCCCTCACTTTTCTCTTCGGATTTCGGGGACGAAATCCTTTTGTAGAGGTTTATGGCTGTAAGGACCCTGACCTGTGTTTAGGGTTTACCCTGTTTGTTTTGCTTGATCTTGGTGCTTTGGTGCTTGCTAATCACCTTTGAGTGGTGATTAGGGTTTTGTTGTGCTTTGTTGAGAGTTCGAGGGGCTACTTGCAAATAACCCAAGTTTAGGGTTTTGTGGGCAAGTTTGCCATCTTGTGAGATGTTTTCCCTCTTTGCTTCCTCTAGGGTTGAGAGGAAGGCTTGGGCTTGTTTTTGAGTCCTTTGGGCCTGAGTTGAGCTTGTTTGGGCCTTGGAGTTCCTTGTTTGGGCTTGCTTGAGCCTTGTGTCGCCCAGGGCAGGTGGTGTATTGCCCAGTTGCTTGGTGTGTCGCCCAGTAGCTCTTGTTGTGTCGCCCAGATGGCTTGGCTTGGTTGGTGGACACATGGTGCACATCTTGGACAAGTGCCTTATGGCTTGCATGAGAGGTGGCTTGAGTTGGTGGACATGTGTCCCTTGGGTGGATGACACATAGCATGGTTGTACCTTGGTTTCTCCTCCCCTTCTTCCTATATAGGTAGCTCTTCTCCTTGCCTTAGTCTCCTTTGGTCCTTTGGTCTCCCCTCCACCCTTGGTGCACGATACCCCTCTCCATCTTGCTTGTGTTGGCCGATACACTTCCTTGGAGCTGAAGTGGTGGCCGATACACCTTCCTGGAGCAGCTTGGTGGACGATATCTTTGGACCTTGGAGTGCTTTGGAGCTTTGGTGGCCGACAACCTTGGAGCTCAAAGTGCATCTTCTTCCTTGGAGCTTAAGGCGGGTTGCATAGTTTCTAACCCTAACTCTCTTACCTCTAGCTTTAACCTTGTTACATGTGAGTAGACTAGCTTAGTTCCTTTCTTGTGCACCTTGCTTATATACCTTAGTGGCCGATATCCCTCTCTTGGGTTTAGGGTTCCTTGTATACCTTGCTTTTTAGGGTTTGTGCTCCCTTGTGTTGGAGGTTGAAGATGACCTAGGGTTGGGCAATATCCCTTCCTTGTGGGTGTGTTGGACGACACCCTTGTCCTTGAGTTGAACGATATCAGTGTTCTTGGTGTTGGGCAACACCCTTCCTCTTGGGTTGGACGATAGGTTGACCTAGTATGGATGTTGGCCGACATGGTGACCATGTTGGGCGATATGGTTCCTTGGGTTGAGCAACACCTTTGTTTTTGAGTGGGACGGCATGGTGTTCCCCTTGGTGGACGATATGGTAGCTGGTGTTGGGCGACATGATGAGTCCTTTAGGTTGGCCGATACCCTTGCCCTTGAGTTGGGCGATAGGGTGAGCTAGGGTTTGTTGGCCGATATGGTGAGTACCCTTGGAGATGGGCGATACTCTCTCTCTCTCTCTCTCTCTTGTTGGGTGACATGGTCTGATGGTGTTGGGCGACATGGATGCCCTTGAGTTGGACGATAGAATGGGTGCTCTTGTGTTGAGTTATCTCCTTGTTCATGTGGTGGGCGATAGGGCCAAGTAGTGCCATGTTGGACGATAGGATATGTGCCCAGATGGCCGACACCATGGTGGGTGATACCCTGATGGCCGACACCATGGTGGGCGATACCCTTATGGCCGATAGCCATGTTGGGCGATACCCTTATGGCCGATAGCCATGTTGGGTGATACCCTACCCTATGTGCATGAGTGTGATGGTCGATAGGGTTAGTAGAGTGTGTTGGCCGATAGGGTAGTAGTGGGTGATGGTCGATAGGGTTAGTGAGGTTGGTCGATACCCATGTTGGATGATAGGTTTTAGATGAGGGTTGTGAGGCTATAGTGAGGGTATGAGTTTCTTTGGTGGTGGTCCCTCATGTGATAGAAGTGGATGTTTATACATTAAGCAATAAAACGATGGTGGTGTTTGTGATATCATCAATATGTAATATGTTGCCTTGCAAATAATAAGGATGCTAATGGTAGTAATGTATATGATGATAGCCCTCATGTAATAGATGCATGATGTGACCCTTATGCTTAATTGTTAATGATAATGAAGATGATGATAACTACTCTAGTAGTTTGTTTAATGATAATAATGTTGGTAATAATGATGCTAAGTGACAATTATATTAAAGGTTGCTTCATGATAAAGATGACAATAGTTGATGACATAGTAATGACCTTGTTAATAATAGTGTTGGTTCTGTAAACACAACATGATCTCTATATACCCTGATTGTTTGTACAATCTCGATATAAGGGTAAGTATCAGTATGGTTGTTTAATGATGTACTTAACATACTTGATTACCAAATAACTGTCATATTGATAAGTAGATTATCTTGAATGATATTTCATGATAGTGAGCATGTTCCTTATGTTGAATCTACAATTATTGCATACCTTAACCTTGCAGAGGATGATTTAGCCATGAAAGGGCTATGTGACATATGTAATGAGTAACATTACTTTGATAATTGCTCTATAAGATTATGTATATGATGTGTTGGTCCCATGATGATGATGTGAGCCTTAAGAGGCAGTAACAATACATGATGAAGGGTTGAGACCCTGTGGTATGTGATGATCCTTGAGATGGATCTGGATGGTTGGCAAGAGGCCAAGTGGTAACATGTGATGTTGGATCCTTAAGATGGATCAGGTTGATATGAATAGATCATAATATAATGTTCTTTACTTTTTGTTATATCTTTGCATGTTATACAACTTGGTTGAATCTTGCAATCCATCTAAAAGATACTAATTAATCACAGTGAAATATATCATGTAGTTGCCCTGGCCATAGATCCATCATCGTTAGGACTTGGTGATGGTGAAATAGGTTTTCCTACGGGTTAACCTGGAAGCGCATATTGTTGAATATGTGTAGGTTGCTCCTAGCCTGAAAATGAGGAGGTAAGAGTGTAACTTCGGTTGCAGACTCAGATATGTGTGTAGAGCATAGTGAACAGGACCATGGCTCAGGATATGTGATGTATGGAGCATGAATGCGTTCATGGCTCAGAGCACGGTGATCAGGCCCGTGGCTCAGTTTTACTAGCGTCGTGACCTGTACCAAGGCGGGCTAGAGAATGGGTAGCCTATGGAGCTAACCCTGTGGCTTAGACCACTTCAGCATGTGACTGCGGTCCTGCTTGTATTGTACTCATGTACTGACCATGAGGTGGGAGGTCGTGGAGTCCGGCTCTTCCATTGACCTTGTATGGCACCATCTTGGGTTTCATAACCGAAGGTTGGGTTTGAACGGTACGGTTCAAATCCTCAGGGCATAATAAAATGTAATACAGCCGTTTAGTATTTACTAGTCATATCAAATACAAAACATTGGTTGAGGCCTTGTTTGTGTAATATTCCGTTATACCTTGCAGGTCATGTGGTAATCTACCTTATCTTGATAATCAAGTTATATGGCATTATACCCTGTTCTAATAATCCTGTTACATGTTGATATACCTTATCTTGATAATCATATTCTTTTGAAAGACATCTGGTTATAAGCTTTAGTACAGCTGGTATGCTTGCCGGTAAGAATGATCTTGCTATATATATATATATATATATATAACTGCTTCTGATATATCTGCTCATGTTATAATTGCTGATATAGTTTCTCTTGCTGAGGTTCTATGGTTGCGGTGGGGAGCTATGTTTCCCGCTGGGACAATTGTTCAATTGTCTCACTCCGCTGGTTTACACCCTTTTTTTAGGTGGTCGAGGTAGACGTGGTCGTGGTTGTGGTGTTGCATACGAGCAGCTTGAGGAGCAGTAGAAGGCAAGCGTTGGACATGCTGCTGTTTTGGATGTTTTGTAGTAGAGTCTACAGTCATCCTTGTACTCTCAGGTCCTTGGCAGTGTTTTGATGATGTTTCACGAAGATCGTTCGATGATATCTGTATATCCTGCTGTTGGCCGGATGTGGGCCTTTATGTATATATATGAACAGGTGGTGAACTCATGTGATGGATGGACAGCTGTTCCTGAGCTGTGGACATGTGTCAGATCTTGTGTACATATTTATATGACATGTTTCTGTGCAGGATGAGGACTGGAAATTAATAGTTTCACAGTTTATCAGTTTTCCACAATCGGTTTCAATTAACCCGTCTTTTTGATAATCTGTGGTTATGGTGTTTTCCGTACATTTTCGCATAACACCTCGTTATCTGTGTGATAATGGGATGTGTTGCCACAGTGGCTATAGGCCATAAAGGATCATGTTTGCTATTGGAACTTAAAGACTATGAAATTTGACATATGGATATTAAAACCACATTCCTAGTAGGAATAACATGAGGGTGTGTATATGACACAACCTGAAGGGTTTTATAATTCTAATAATGCAAATGCAGTCTATAAGTTACAAGAGTTTAATCAATATGATTGATTAAATACAAGCACTTCAGAACTGGAGTCTTTACTTTGATTATATAGTTAAAAGGTTTGACTGATATATCGAAATAAAGAAGGGATATGTGATTATAAAGAATTAGTGGGAGCATATTCATATTCCACATGATGATGAGGAATAAAATGAAACTGGTGTGGAAATACCTTCTTTAAAGGAATAAAGAGAAATGTCCAATGTGATAGGAATAGAGACCTATAGAGATAGTTCTTGAAAGTCTCTTGACATGTTAAAGAGAGAGCATATACAGACAGTCTATGTTGAAGGGTTCAGTATGTAGAGATTCAGTGGGAGAAAACTTGTCCATATTGCATGGAGTTAGTCTCTCATATGCCTAGTGTCCCAAATTCTTATGAAGATTAGGAACACATAGATAGATGCCTTGTGCATTTGCAATTGGATCTATCATGTATGTAATCATCTTATTATCTTGTATGTATTGGACATGATAAGAAAATATATATATGCATTCATCATCTTGTATGTATTGGACATGACAATATGATATGCTCATATAGTTATCTCTTATGTATTGGACATGATGAGTGAATGTTTGTCTACTTCAATTGAGAGTCACTAGAATACCATAAAGAACTTATTTAAGTACTTGTGAAGTATTAAAGGATTAGTTCTATGGTAATAAAAGAAATATTTGAGTGTAAATGAGTTACACTGGTGCTAGCTTTTGAAATGACAAAAAAATGAACGCAAAATACAAAATATAAAAGTTATATTCAATTATAAAGTGAACAAGAGTTGTTAAGTGGAAATGTTCTGAGTAAAATTAAAAGCCATTTAATTCTAAAAGGAATGTTGAGTATCCTTGTGTTATGAACAACACAGGATACTATATGGATCTAAAAGTTCATACAGATGAACTTATAGATATTCCAACCATTGATGACAGAGTAGAAATACTAAGTCAAACAATGTTGCTAATTGTTAGGCAAGGAATATCAAATAGCATATTACGACAACTCCATCTCATACAAAATGTCATACCACAAGTAGATGTGAAACATGTAATATACCCACTAAAGAAAAATGTTGCTAACTCACTGGATAGCACTAGTGCAACAGAAAGATATGAGACATGTTTAGAGATCACTAAGAATATGATTCGAAGGTGATTGGCTCTAAAAGCAAGTGGGAGTCTGTTGGTATGTATGACCAAAGATCCAATCATATGATGATTGGATTGGCATATGTTCTGATTGATTTGATAAATATCAAAGGCAAGCTTCCAATTTATTCTAGCTCAATCAATTATGAGATATTTGATAAAGCAGAATGAATGTCTAAAGAATGATAATACTCAATGACGTATGTCTTCAGGTTAAGGACCTGAACAATGAGATCATACAGATGCTCAAAGTATGGAAATTCTTGTTATGTCCCTAGTCGGATGTCATTATGGAAGGTTGATAGAAAATAATGACACATCAAGACTAGAGTATGTGTTGGTTGATGACAGTGTCTCATTAGTCATGATATATGATATCAAACCAAGTACATAGATACATGTTAGAGAACAGTGTATCGGACAGACCCAACATGACAGTGACACATGGAAGCATGACATGGTATTCAGAGTCATCTCTCATAGTGATGGTGGTGATTGTGATTCTTAGACCTAAAATCATTGAACTCATTGAATTTGATTGGGTACACTTTGACATCATCAAATGCAGTCGTGAAACATGGGTTGTTATAACGGTGATGCTTGGGTGTCTTTGACACATGAGATAGACTGTGAGTGATAGATATGGGATTTGTCCCTCCTAAGGGAGTATGATGTCCAGGCCACTTGATAAGCAAGACTGAGAAAGGCATCTGCATGTACATGTGAATCAATATATGATATGGATGCCACACATATCTCAGATAGTCTACTCTAGTTTAAGAAACATGAATGAACATTGAAAGGATGACAACTCCATGCCTTGAGTTCATTCAGGATATCAGAGATAAAGGAATTATACATTCACTAGAACACCAATCATAGACTATAGGATTGAAAGTTGTTCTCCAACTTTCCTTTTCACTTGTGTAGCACTAATGTGTGACTAGGTACCACTCTTTTCTTGTGATGTCATAAGTTAGTTATGGACATTCACTTCCAATGTGAAATGGGACCTATAGGGAGTATGATGTCCATGCCACTTGATAAGAAAGACTGAGAAAGGCATCTGCATGTACCTGTGAATCAATATATGATATTGATGTCACACATATCTCAGATAGTCTACTCTAGTTCAAGAAACATGAATGAACATTGAAAGGATGACAACTCCATGCCTTGAGTTCATTCAGGATATCAGAGATAAAGGAATTATACATTCACTAGAACACCAATCACAGACTGTAGGATTGAAAGTTGTTCTCCAACTTTCCTTTTCACTTGGGTAGCACTGATGTGCGACTAGGTACCACTCTTTGCTTGTGATTTCATAAGTTAGTTATGGACATTCACTACCAACGTGAAATGGGACCGATGGGGTCACACACAAAGGATTAACATGGAAGAGGAGTTTATCCATGAATATTGTTTGGATTGATTACTAAAGTGTTTAGGTACTCAATCAAACATTCAATCAATAGACTTGACTTAGAATCATCAAGTTTGAGTGTTGAACCAACTGATTTGGTTGTCAGATTGATTGAGAACTGAATTGACTATGTTTTGTACAATCTGGACCACCAACTGACCGGTTCACTGGGTGAACCGATTGGCTCATGGCCAGTGATATGACCGGTTCACTCTGGTGAACCGATCAGTTCATTTGTCCAAACGAGTAGTGTTGGATTTTCCCAAGTTGTGAGAAAAGGTTTTTTGTTTCACTTGTTCAATTCGATTGGGACAAGAATTAATCTTTGTATTAATTAGAAATGAATAAGGAAAGTCAATTGTGGACAAATCTGGGAAGTGAAATGACCGGTTCACTAAGTGAACTGATTGGTTCACAAGTGAACCGATCGGCTCACCTTGCCAAATGACCATTTTAGTTATGAAATGACCGGTTCGCCTGCAGCAGTACAAATTGTTCATGGAAATTCCAGACCCTTCTACTCCCACACATACTGGGAACCTTGACCCTACCCTAAATATGGGGGTACAAGGGGCTTCTCCAGAGACACAACTCAGAACATCAGTTTTCTACAAAAGTTGTTGTCCTCTCTAGTTGTGGTAACTGAGAGAGGCCAAGCAAGTTCTACCCATCCAGGGAAGAACATCAAGGGAAAGACAATTGTAGAATAGCAATAGATTGTTGGAGAGTGTGTTGCTGACTAGTATGCCTATAGAAGGGGAAAACTTCTTCTAGTCCATTCTTCAGGATGACTAGAGTTCTCGGTAGTCAGTGTGGACTATCTATAGAGGCAGGAGTCTTCTTCCGATCAAGAGGATGATAATCAACTGCAGTCCAGGTCAAGACCAAGAGCTGCACAGATACCGACGAAGACAGGTGGTTGAAGACCACACTAGTTGGGAGGTATTGTCACTGAGCAAGCCGCAGGACCAGGCATATCTCACTAAAACTATCCTTCCCATTACATAGATATTGATGTGATTTGCTGGTTATGGGTTTTTGGTCAAGTAAAATTTTTTGTTTCCGCTGCCTACTCCGACCATGTAAAACTCAATACCTTTGGGGTTCTCCGATGACAACCAAGATGCCCCCAACGATCACCAATTCTACTACTTGGTTTGAAGAACCCTTCACTAGATCTTTAAGTCATCAATTGGTCCTAAAATGAGGTATATCGTCCTTTCCCTTTTTCTATTATTTTAGCCTGTTTTAGCAATTGACCCTCCAGACCCCCATCTGATCTTATTTTTCCTACAATTTGGCTTCATCGTCATGTGCTAGATGCACCCAAGGCACTAGCTTTCTCTAAGCTTTCCTTACTTTTCTTATCCAACCTGACCCCCTTGGGTCATCCATGGCGGGAGAGGGTTTTTCATTCCCTAGACCCCGGAACAACCTAGTGCTTATTTAGCTCATATGGATGTGAGGAACACCACGGTAGTTTGGATTTCTCACTTATTTTTGACCTCACAGATCTGGGAATTGTAGCTTGTCATCCTGGTTTCAATTCTCTCAATGTTAGTCTTTGTTGCAGTAGAACAATGATCCCCGATGGCAAGTTTCCACCTTTGCCCTAGATTGTTTGATAAGCCTACCTGCGCCTCCATGGGCTAACTGAGTAATTTTATGCCTTGGCCTTCCAGTTTGACCCCGTGCTTGCAAGAAAAAGCTTGGTCCATGTGGCGGGTTGGTATTGGGCCACCTCAGCCTATAACTAGGCAACCTATTTATTAATACGTGGATTTTCTCAAGTTTCTGGTTGGTCAATAAATAGAAATTCATATCTTTTAATTGGTATGTCCAATGGGGTCAAGTTATATATGGATTTTGTTCAATTTTTCCAGATCAAGATGATGGATTAAGTTTTAAACCCTAATTCGACTTGATTTTATATTGAGTTATTAAAGAATCCAAAACCCTAGAAATGAGGTTGAATATTAATTGTCAATGAATTATAATTTTCATAACAGGGTAATTAGGGTTCTATAAGCTCCAACAATGTGACTATGGTTTCTTCAACATAAGAGGAGCAATAGGATATCTTCTAAGAGAGAGGTAAGTGGTCCATGCACTTTGAACATTATTATTGGTTGATTTTATGTATATGTGTACAATGAATGCTATGAATGATTATTTACTATTTCAATTGTTAAAATTAACAGATTTATAATGAATTGAAAGTCATGCTTTGTTATCAATATTTAGTGTACCATCTTTCATGAACATTAAGAGTAATGTGAAGAATAATGTTTAATAGAAAGTTAAAAGTTTTAAGAGAAAGATAATGATTAAAATATAACTTATATAAGATCCTCATCAAGAGGCTCCTCGATGCAAAACTAAGAGGCATTGAGGTGCATTAGAGAAGAGGCACTGAGGTGAAAACTAAGAGGCACTTCAATGCAATCCAAGAGGAACTTCAGTGCATAACAGAAGAGGCACTTTGGTGCAAAACCCAAGGATTCTTATACAAGTCAAGATAAAAGAAGTAATTTAAAAGAAATTGTGTCCCTTTTTCAATGTTTAAAGTTTAAAGTTTATTTTCAGTTTACATGTTTTCTTTACATATATAATATGTTCAATTCCACCTACCAATTTGTTTGATGCATGGATGGGGGCATGATGCCTGCAGGTACATAGCAACATCAAGGATAGAGCCATGTGAAGATCAACTTAAGGAATAGATTAAGGTTTCCCAAAGAATTGTCTGATGGGGTGCCATCTACCCAGATGATCCAATCACTTAGAATGGAGTTCTCTCATGTTACAAATTATGGTTAGATTTGAGAACAAGTTTTATGTTCATGAATTCAATATGTAGTCTTTACCTTTCAATGCAATGTATGAATCATTTTCTATAATAAAGCATGGTGTTTGTTTACTTTATTTGAAATGTTTATTATTTTTGTGACATCCCTTTGAGCTAAAGTATCTCATGTTATGGAAAACATGGGAATTGGTTATGCTAACACGTGTGCTTGTAGGAGCGTTATAGGTTTGCATACCCTACCATATGAGGTACAACCGTAGTTGTCCTCCAATCTCATCACATATATAATCACTGAGACACAACCACATCCATACACAAACCGAGGGCAAGGTATGACTGTAGTCATCCTCCCTAAATACTTGGATGCAAGATGACAAGAACCCCACATAATCAACAATATGTGATCCAATTTTCCCTTAGGAATACTCATTTTACCACCTGGCAAGTTCTAACACTCAAATGGATCAATGGCACATGGCAGTATATGATTGGAATTTCACTTGATAAATTATTGCCAATTGGGTGAATTAAGGCTGCATCATACAAATGGACATACAAACCCTAATTCATCTCTAAAAAACATTGTTCTATAACTGCTTCAGAAGATATAAAATGTGTGAGACATGTTGTTCCTCATCTCATCTTCACATGATGATATTCACTTGCCATTCATGAGACTACACTTGTCATCATACTATCACAGGACATAAATCCTTAGCATAATATCATTGGGTATCAACCCTTGTCAATATAAGAGGATTATAGCTCATTCAGGGCTCAATCATGCCCAAAAGTTATTATGACCATCATATCATTCCATGCAACTTCATCATTATCTTTCCATGCCTTATAACAAGGCTCAAAAAACATCACCACTCATGTGATGCATAGGCTCAACATGACGTTACAATAAATAACTAAAAGATGGTTACAAGACAACATTGCAGGGTTATCTTAGCATTAAGAACATTCCTTTATTCTATCAACATATAAGGAAGTTGTATGATTGGTCATCATGAAACTAACAGTGTACAAGTTTAGCATAAGAAAGCATAAATAATAAAGCTATGATGACCACTACTTAACACATTAGAGTTGAAATCAATCATGAGGAAGGATATTCCATCATTATATTAACCATTCAAGGAAGGGTAGCATAGCTAACTACCATCATCTATTATCATTAGGGTTAGGTTCAACAAGATTGGTTAGTTTGATGTTACAAATCAGAACTCATACCCAAACCCTAACTCATGGCATCCTCATTATATCATGGATGCATGGGGTGAAGCATCACAATCACATTCCATACCATCCTCAAGTATGGATCTACACATAACTCATTTTTCAAAATCATCCATTGGAGTATAAGTCTAACCATTAGATCAATTGAACAAAGAAACCATTGGTTTAGGGCTTAATTGAAGCCACATCTAAAACCTTGACTCATCATCAGTTGTAGTGACTTGATCCACTATCAGTTTTGGCATATGGTGTCACCACCAGTTGATAGTATCAGCACTACTATCATCTTTCACCATCTCTTGTTGATTGATGTCACCATTGGTTGATATCTTCATTAGGGTAATTAGTGGTTGATCGTTAATCTTCTGATTGAATCAAAACCTGACCTAAGGGGTGACCATTGGTTGTCACTATTAGTTTACACCCTTGGTCACCACCATCAGTTGTCAAGATAGCAACCCCATTGATTGTTGCATGGCATCACCATCATTTGTGTGGTACTGAAGGAAAAAGCTTGAAAACCCTACATTTTAACCATTGATTGTTAAGTGCTTAGCACCATCAGTTGTGTTATCAACATATTGTAGAACATCCTATACCTTATAAAGGTTGTATACCTATTTATAGGTTCATCTAGAACTGGAACAGAATAGGGAACACCATAAAAAATTGAAATCTCAAGAAAACTTAGCTTCTTAAGGCTTAAATCACCATTTTTAAGCAAGAACATGAGAGAACAAGCTTATAGTAAGCAATATAAGTAAACAGGTTATAAAACTCACCTCTAGAGAGTAGTTAAGATCCCAAGCAGAAAGAGTCTTAAGCAAAGAAGGAAGAAAACCCAAGTTTCAGATCCGAACTCGGCCAAGTAGGAACTTTTCTCCACAAAGAAGAAAAACCATAGAAGAAGAACCAAGAAAGGTAGATACTTGAGTTCTAGAGAAAATTCTACCATGGAATAGAAGAGTTCCAACTTGGAGAAAGGTAGGAGGAATAACAATAGAGAAATAAATAGACAATAAGCGGGTAATTACTTGTTTAGGTCAAGATCACCAAGAAGGAAGCTTTAGAAACCCTGAAGGAAGCAAAACAAAACCCTAGGTGCTTCCACCAAGTAGATCAACACCTTTTTCTTACATGGGAAGCTCCTCCACCTATCAGTAGTAGAAATATTATATCTAGAGAGATAAGAATAGATAGGGGACCAAAGGTTTCGTTTGGTTTCTTAAGGATAGGTATATAAATCTTTAGGATAAAGAAAAAGAAAAACTTGAGGTGTCCTAATAGCTCTCCATGTGTCCATGGCCTTAAACTATAAAGGATATACAAGAAGCCACACAAGTAGATGGCCCACCATTCATGGAGACTTGATTTGCCACCGTTTTTTGGTTTTCCAAGCCAAACAAATAAACCCTTGGTTGATAGCTCCTAAAGGTAGCTCATCCATAAAGGGATAAACCTGAAAATACCCTTGAAGAAAACATCTCCAAACCAAGGTTCAACCAGAAGAACCATGGCTAAAAAAACTCAAGAATTATAAGAGAACATTCAATGACAACAACGCAACTTAGAAATTGCAAAGAAAACCTCTCAATTGGGTAAATTGTATGAAAGTTTAAAATGTGTATAACTTGCACAAATAGTGTCCAAACTGGACCAAATTTGAAACTTAAGCTTGTCACATGATACCAAAACATATAAAAAGGTTATATTGTAGTTATAAGCATTTAATTATGGTAAGTAATCATGTTAAACCATTTAAGAAAGGTTAGGGGTCTCACAATAGAACTGTAAGCTAGATGCGTTCTGAGCAAGAGACAGTTGTTCTATAATAGAAGTCGAGTACCTTGTTGTTAGGAACAAGATAGGATACTATATGGATGTCGAAGTTCATATAGATGACTTGTGGGATATTTCAACTATTGAAGACATGGTAGAAATATTGTGACAATAATGGATCTACTCCTAAGGAAAAGGAATCTCAAATAGCATACTATGGCACTTCCATCTCATACGAGAAGTCGTACAGCTAGGAGATGTGAAACTTGCAAAATACCATCTTGAAGCAAATGTTTCTAACCCTCTATAGAAGCGCTTGCACAATAAAAACATGATGGACATGTTAAGATCATTTGTAATAAGATTTGTGGGTGATTGGGTCTAAGTGCAAGTGGGAGTCTGTTGGTATGTATGCCAGTGAGAGCCAATCATATGATGATTGCAATGGGGCATTAGATACCTGATTTGATAATAATAAAGTTAATTTCATCTAATATGTTTATATCAATCATGAGATGGTGACACATACCTAGTACATGTCTAAAGAATGATGTTATTTGATGACATATGACTTTAGGTTGAGGACCTAAACAATGAGATCATATGTATAATAAGAGTACATACATTCTTGTTATGTCCCTAGTCAAATATTAATGTGGAATAAAAATAGACAAAAGTGATACGTAATACTAGAGTATGTGTTGATTGATGACATAGTTTCATTAGTCATGATATATGATATCAAGTCCAGCACACAGGAACATGTGTGAGAATAGTTTATCAGACAGACCCATCATGAGAGTGATACATGGATACCATGGAATGGAGTCAGCATCAGCTATAGTGGTGATTGTGGTCCTTAGAGCTAAAGTCACTACACTCATCATATGTTGTTCATTATACTTAGACATCATTCAACATGACCTTGAATATGAGTTTTCATAAAGGTGATGCTCAGGTGCATTGTGACACATGGGAATTGAGTGTGAGTGATATAGATGGTATTTTTCCCTCCTAGAGGAGATTGATGTCCAGGCCTCTTGATAAGAGAGACTGAGAAATGTATGGCCATACTCATGTGATTCGGTATGTAATATGTGAACTCACATGCATCTAAGATAGTCTTCTCTAGTTCAAGGAACATTAATTGAACGTTGAGAGGATGACGATTCCATGCCTCGACTTCAATCCAAATATCCAATATAAAGGAACTATACGATTACTATAGCACTGATGAGGGGTTGTAGGTTGAAGATTGTTCTCCAACTTTCCAAATTACTTGAATATCAATGATGTGTTGCTAGACACTACTCATTGCTTGTGATGTCATAAGTTAGTTATGGACATTCACCGCCAACGTAATTTGGTACCTATAGCATCGCATGCATAGGATTCACTTGGAATAGGAGTATATTCATGAATGATGTTTAACTTGATTACTAAAAGTGTTTAGGTATTCAATTAAACAAATGAGGTTCAAAATTGACTGACTAGACTATGAACTAACCACTTCAAGTGTTGAATCGATCAGTTGGAGTGTCAAGTCAATTAGAATCAACATTGGTTGAACAATGCATGAACCAGGGCATGAACCCACCAGTTCACCTAGTGCACTGACCAATTCATGGTCCCAATAGATCGGTTCATATGATTAACCACCTGGTTTAGTGGTCAATTCAATTGGACCAAGGATTGATGTTAATGTCATGATTTGTATTAATTGTGCATTGAATACCAATGTGATTAAGAACAGGAAACTACACGAACTGACTGGTTCATGCACGAATCGACCTGTTGGGCATGCGAACCAACATGTTTTCCAACCAAAATTCCCATAAAATTCGTGAATTCTTTCCTTTGGACTCCCGCACAGATTGGGAACCTTGACCCTAACCTCTCATATAAATAGAGGGGTATTGGGGGTTTCCCTGACACAACAATAAGCTTTAACAATTGTTCTCCTCTTTGGTTTTGGTAACCAGTAGAGTGCCTGAGCAAGTCCTACTCGTAAAATGGAGGGATAGTAAGAAGAGACAATTGTAGGAGAGTGAATGGGTGCTAGTACACCAACATTCGAAGGGACAACTTCTTCCTGATGGCTCTGGTAACGCAACATGCAGTTCCTGGTGGTCCACGTGGACTACTCTAGAGGCAAGGAGTTTTTCCCTCTACGAGGATAATGTCAACCGTCGTCTGTTCTATTGCACTTGGAGGTCGTTCCTAATGATTGTTTGAGTGTTGCTACCAAAAGAAGTGTATTGTTGCTTGGAGGAAAAGCATGATACTACATCAAAAGTTGTTGCTAGACTTTCTCTAGGACCAGGTATAACTCTTGTTACTTTCCTTCCTAGATACATTGTTTTTGATGTGATCCATTAGTTAGGGAATCAGGCTTTAAATTTTTTTTCTTCCTTATCTGTCACCCTGATTTCCCAATGTCTAGCTTCCATTTATATGTTGAAAATGTCAATTTCTCTTTCATTGATGCTAAATTTTGGTTCTAAAATAGGTTACATTTTAGGATATCATTCCTTATTGATTCATCCATCAATGGTGTTGGTTTCTTCATCTACTAGCACTAAATCTCCTACATATTTTATAGACTTTCCTAGTTTGTTGTGGACTTCATTTTAGTTTGGTTTATATGCATTAAAATTTGACTTGTCATGTTATTTGTTATTGAAATTATTACTTCACATGTATTTGATGCTATCTAAGATCACATCTAATTAAATGTTTCTACCTTCCTTTTAAATGTTGGTATTGTAAATTTTATATATGAGTTATGCAAAACTTGGTTATGGCATATTCCATTTGAGAATATCATTCCTAATTGATTTTTATGGCAGTGGAATTAGTTTCTTCATCTATAAGTACCTATCATGTATCCATCTTTTTGCATACATTACTCTTGTATCATGTTAGACAATTCAGTCCAAGAGCTAGTGCTTGAAATTAATATAAAAGAGCTAGTATATCTCCCTCTATTGTGTCTATTAAATCATAAAAATCCTCTAAAGAGCTAGTATTTTAAATAGTAGAACAAGCTTTATTAGGAAATTCAATCGTCAAAATGTTAATTCATATGTAAGGCTTGTAATATATATTAAACAATGATAAATTCTTGAAGTTGAACATAGAAACAAAGAAATTTATCTTGTACTTAAAAACAAGAATAATAATAATAAGTTATTTGAGCATGTGCTATATTCATTCTTATCATGTCAAATTTTAGTAAATTTTTTTGGCATCACAGATAATCTTTTGGCAGGATGGGAAACCATTTATGTAACATCCTAGGATTTGAGTCCTCAGATTAAATGATTTTAAATAGAATGATTAGACTACCCATATCACTAAGGTACATCTTCTTTTTAGGGATCCCATCACTAAAGAACTTTGTGGTTAATCATCCTAGAGTAGTACTAGGATGGGTGACCAATTGAGAAGTTTATCTTGGCTTGCGTGTGAGTGAGGAAAAAGCACATAGTTGAGGCTAGTGGTGGTCTTTGGGGCCAATCGTCATTCCTAAAACTCTACTTGAGTATTAGGACGTGGGCATGGGTGTTACAAATGGTATTAGATCAAGGTTCCCCTCTAGTAGGTGGGGCCCACTTGGGTCTATGGCATGCCAGTCTTTGAGCTGTACAGTCTAGGCATGTTGGAAATGTCTATCCTAGTTGATGGAGCCACCCTTGCACTAGTAGTTGTGGTCGAGAGCTGGGTGTACATGGGACATTTGGGTCTGCACTAAAATGGGGATAGATTATCAGGCCATATAGTAGAGCCTTGACGAGGACTTCAAGAGACTAAGTGGGGTAAGATTGTAACGTCCCAGGATTTTAGGCCTTGGATTAAATGATCTTAAAAGGAATGATTAGACTACCCATATCACCAAGGAGAACCTCTTTTTCAAGGAGCCCATCGCTAAAGAGATATGTGGTTAACCATGCTCATCCCAGAGTACTACTAGTATGGGTGACCAGTTGGGACGTTTATCCTAGCTTATGCATGAGTGAGGAAAAATTTCATAGTTGAGACTAGTGGTGGCTTGTGGGGCCAGTCATCATTCTTGAAGCTCTACTTGAGCCTTTGGCAGTGGGCCCAAGTGTTACAATTTAGGACTTTAATTATTACCATACTTTAAAATTAGTCATTTACATAGACATACAAGTATACATTTTTAAAAATGACAACATTATTCAAAACTAAAATCAAGGAAAGAAGATATAAATGTTTCCAAATTGGTAACAACTATCATTTTCAATAACCTCATATAATCAAATTTTACAACTTAATGAACGTGATCCTTAAAGTGTAACTATGATAATGTTATTTATCTTTAAATCTTGTTTCCAGTGTTGCAGTGTGTTGTTGAACATGGTTTCATGTTTAACTGGGACCATGAAGAGGGATGCCGTAATGATCATCATTTTATGTGGTTGATATGGTTTAGGGAGGCAAAATGAGGGTCAATTTTCCCTAATGTATGGAGTTGGTTGCTCCATAAATATCAATAAAGAAGTGATATGATTTACATTATTGTAGAACAAATAATGTCAAGGTTGACAATCTTAAAAGGACTAGGTTAAGGTTAGAAAGTTTGCAACTCTATGTGGATTTAGGTTGAATAATGTTCAACACAAAACTACTGTTATAGACATCGATGAATGGAGATATATGTTGGAGGTATGTCTCTTCACGTGGAACTACCCATAGGTCACAAGACTCATACACAAACATACATTTTTATACAATCTTATTGGGCGATAGACAAACATCTAATAGCTTTAATATTTGTACATATAAAGACAAAGACCTCACCATGTTACTTTACAAGCCATTTTTTGCTATGCATAGATGGAGTTTGTGGATGGTTGAAACATTGTAAGAAATGAGTTTGTATGTGTATAGAATCTTGTAGAGATTCCAAGATTGAAAGAGTCACTTAAAAACTAAGGTGTATGTGGATGTTTGAAATGGTACCCCATATTCTCAACCACAACCTCAACCCTGAAGTCAACTTGAGAGTCAACCTCAACCTCAACCCCAACAATCACATCCAACTAAGACACCACCTTTTAGCAGTAGGATAACAAATGGAAAATGTTCATGTGATGAGTGATGGAAAAGTGACTACACCTACTAGTAGTTTCAAGTTGGTGTATCCACCTAGGCATAGGAAAAATTGTGGACTTAGAAACTAATATGTGCAACTGTTAGAGCATGCCTACAATAGGGTGACACTACAAAAAAATATGATTTAGCTACAATTATTATAGCTATATATGTCATATTTGTAGTTAAAAACTACTTTTCTTTACAATATTAAAAATGTAAAGAAAATATATATAAATATTTCTAATAACTACAAATTTGACTACATATTTAAACTCACTTCAATGTTTTCTTTTCAACCCCTCCCTCTCTCTGCAACCCCCCTCCCAAATAACCAGTGCGCTGAAAATTTTCAACTTTGCCGAATGATGCTCCCTTCCCCCCTATTGGCACGGTGAGTGAATACTCCGTCCTCCCCCAATCACCATCGATGCCCCGTTGCGCCCGATCCCTGTCTCCCCCACCCCACCCTGCCAGACCATCCACTCGGATAGCGCCTCACTCGTCGTTTCTTCTCCCTGTAACTCTCATTTCCTCACCACCCCAGTCTCCTCCCCTTTGTAGCACCCGGCCCAGTGGACATTAGAAAGGAAGTCCGAGAAGGATGAAGCTATAAGAAAATAGAAGTGAGGAGAATGTCATATTGGTATTTGCGTCAAGGCAAGCCAGAGATCATTGTCCTTAGCAGACGTCCCCGCTCGTAGCTCCAGTGACATCAATCGATGATAAGAGTTGATGGACGATTTTGTGCGGCCCGACTGGAAGCGCCATCTAGAATATCAGCTCAGAAATGTGGACAACGTCTTGACACGTACCACCTAATTTGATAGCAAATGGTGATGTTTGGTCCAGTAAAACATTGGTGTATCAATTATTAGCTTTTTCTCTCTTTACCATCTCGATCTCCTCCCCTTTGTTATTCACAACGAACCAGATCTTGCATGATTTGTTTTAGCTTCTCATAATGGTGGATTTTTTCTCTTCTCAGGATCTCAACCTTTAACGAAATGGTAATAACAATGCTCACTCTTAGGATGTCTGGATCCCGAAGCAGTACAATGGTAAAAGGTTTCCCTTCCACCGACTCAAGCGACTAAATACACAATGTTAGTGGCTCAGACGATATATGTGGCTGTATGTGGAACGGTGACAGAGAGTTCCTCATAGACGGCCAAAGGGAAAGCCTTGCATCTTGCGTGCAGAATGTCCCAATTCTCTCAAACTACCGTAGATATCCCACCAAGAATCCTAGGATAGAAGGACGTCCAGGTTTGTTGATTAATTATGTTCTTTTCCACATCATTTTTTGGTATTTTTCCATATAAGAATCCAGACGAGACACATTGTGTGTGCTCCAGGGGCGATTGTCATTCTGCTCTTCTTATAGTTTATGAATCATCATTGAGTAGTTTAAATATGGACATAGCATAAGTGTTTTTGCGTTTCTACCCAGATACTGCTTCAACACTTTACTTCTCATGCACTATATGTTTGATTTGATGACACTCGCTCAGATAGTATATGTTTATGCATCGAGAATTTCTGCCAATTATAATTCAAGCTCCTTGAAACTTCATAGTATAAGTAATCTTAATGCCAACATCACGCAATATTGATACCATTCAAATATCCATTTATAATGAATCTAGATGGCGTGCTCTACTCTTGTATCTCTAAGAAGTTGGAGTTTTTCCTAGAAGACAACATCTACTTCCATTATGGCATCAATATAAGCATTGTTCAGTCTTAGGTTTCTCTATGTCAGTCTATCTATAGTCAATAGGCTTGTGTTGACTAGAGAATGAGTTGTTGTAGGCTTGTAGCTTACACAACTTTGGTGCATGCCAACTTGATGAAACATGTCATGATTTGAAGTAGGGTAGATTCTACTTTCCATAGTTTCTACAGGTACATTGTCTAACTCTTCATTCTTAAACCATCACCGATTTCATGTCTATGTCATGTTACCTTTATTGGCAATGAACTAGATTTTGCGCTAATAGATCAAACCCCTTGAATAGAAGACGCCAAAAAGTGTGAATCCATAAGCATTAGTAAATCATCCAGTGTCATGTTAACATGTGAGATATTTTTATTTGTTCTATTGGTCTCATGTCCAAAGGTAAGACATTTTAGTATTTGTGATGTATCTACTACCACACTTCCATTTGAGCCTTGGGGCAACTCTACGACAGGGAAAGGGAGAACAGTTGACTTGGAAGTCATAGTGGAAATATGTCTAGGATCTGGGTGTAGTTATATTCCTTTGAATGCATAGGTCCTAAAGTGAACTGTGGAGACTCATAATTCAAGGGGTTTAAATGTCTTGCTGATTTGAATACCAAAGATAATTGGACTTTCATGTTAATTTGGTTGATCTGCAATCTCTGCCAAACAAGTGGATCACCCCAAATATGTTGGTTAGATATTATCTGTGATGAAGATGATGATGATTCACTATTCTCGACAATAGTGGGTCAGAACAGAGTGTAAAGGGAGCACATAGGTCGACCATGGTACACAAAGGGCTCAATGCTCTTAGAAGTAACTGGCTTGGGTCAGAAAAGAGTGTAAAGGGAGCACATAGGTTGACATCAGTGGGCCACAACATTTGATCAACTCTATCTAAACCAATTATTTAATCAACCCAAAATTTCAATTTGGGCCAAAATTTACCTTGAATGTGTTTTTGATTTATGAGCCATACCGTGTTCTTTCTATGTTGGACTGGGTTGGTGAGATGCAGTACCTACTGAGCTATGGATGGCATGATGCTAGAACTTTTGTCATACTGAGTATATGAAAAGGATAACTTCATATCATCAAATTAATTAGCCTTAGTATTCATGTAGTACATGTTGATGAATTGCATAGACCAGAACAAACTTTACTTAAGTGATTAAAGACAACACTTTTCACTCAAAAAACTTGTTAACAAACTGGTAAATTGACATGCTAAATGTGGTTTCAAACTGAAATCGAAATTATAGATTGGAGTTGCTAAAAATGCAGGCCAACTATTTGTTGTGTTGAGCATCATATCTGGTCCAGACTAAGATCATTGAACCAGCTTAATTCTGGACTAACTCTAGTTCTAAATAGAACAGTAACAACATTAGTAGAGAATCTGGCTCTAATTTGTGTATATAACTCATCACCACATTCTAATGTAAAAAGTACAGATTTATGCATTTAACCCCTTGCAATGAGAACACATTGATTGATCTGTTCGATTGAACTATGTAGATTATTTTGTAGGATCCACTAGTAACCAAGGGCCTTAGTTTGGTCCCCGTGTTGAGAATAGATGTTTGGGAGCATGTCTGCTAACTTCAGGTCTATATAAATTAGACTATCAATTTCTGGCCACTACAGGAGATCTTACTTTGCAGTAACTCCATAACCGATAGGAAAAATATGTGTATTTGTTTTGGTTAGTTATATATGCTACTGATTTGGAATTGTATATCAACTGGTATCTCTATTGATGTCGTTTCACAACTCAAATGACAGTTGTTTCGTTGACTTATATTTTATGTATATTTGAAATTTGAATACATTCTGTATTGGTATCCTTGCATGTTACTATAGACATTATACTATATTTTCATGCCACCTAAATCTGCACATGAAGCTTGCAAAATCTTCTTGTTGTATTGAACTCATTTACTTTCTTATATTATAAAATACCACAACCATAAAAGAGGAAGTAAATGTATCATCACTGGAATTTCACGACCTTGGATCCTCTTCTTCTAGGGATGATAGGAGACAAAATGTAGTTAATATTGTATCATTGAATCCATATCCTCATTAAGGGAATTACATAGGTCATGATGATTGATTACTAAAGCTGCATTTTAGCAGAGCCAATATCCTTTAGGGCTGAACGAGCTCCATTTGCATAAGGAGATAGATGTAGCTAAGCCATTTCATTGATACTTTCTACTGTGTATTGTTTTATTTCTTTTATTAACGTCTTCACAGTGTTTGTGTTTCTTTACTCATTAAAGAATGGATCTCATGCTGCATAACACGAGCAGTTCAAACTTGCTTTCGGGTTGTGTGGATCCTATCATAAAGAGTGGTATTTCAAGTCCATGCCCCAAGTCAACACTTTTAAATGAATCTATAACTATGGCTATGCTAGAAGGGGCTAATGCTTCTTTGGGCTCTATTTTCTAGTTAGATGCATGCTCTTTAATGTTTCATGGCTTCTATATGTGGTTTTCTGATACCTAGGGGTTTCTTTCTCTACCTCATGAAATTTATGCTTCTTTGCCCTATTAAGCTTGATTCGGTCTTCTTTTTCTTGATCATGCATGCATATTCTATTCATTTTGATAAATCTGGACTAATATACTGCACTGCCTACTCCAATGTTGGACATGATGAAGCTAAATCAAGTGTTGAGGTACAAATGTAGATGGTGAATGCTACTCCAAGTCTTGGCATTGAACTTGACAATAGGGACTGCTTGAATTTTCTAAAATCAATAGGAAGTGTTTTTTCACTATGCAAAAAATCCATTGTTAGATGCCATGAGTATAACTATGAGACATTTTTTGTGTCAAAGAAATTTCTAGGAAATTTTATAGCATTCAGAAATAATGAAGAAAGGAAGAAACTGAGAGGATGACTTTTGTCAAGGAATGATGCATACTATAGTTCTGAACCTCATGTATTATACATGTATTATATAAAATGGGAAAATTTGACATTGATCTTCACTATGTTTTCTTGTTGTTTTGTTTCTCAGTAGTACCTGTTATGCTCTGAAGAAGCTATTGTTAGTGGCATCTCTGGCTCATGCATCCTGATATGCTGTAGTAGTAATTGGTCTTGCATTTTCCTTAGATTCATGTGGTTGTTGTTGATGCTTAGAAGTCTTGTGATGGATCTATCTAGGGTCACTATTAGCCAATATTTTAATCCCCTCACTGGTTTCTTTGTTTCTTTCGTTGCTAGTTGCTTGAACCTGGGTAGTCCATGTGTTATCTTTATTAAAAGATCCTAGATCTTCTTGCTGTCTTTCTAAAATACCATGTGATGATTTCCACAGTTTGAAGCTAGATGCTGCATGTTGCTTGCTACTGCTTGGCATGATACATGCTTCTTTCCACTCATGAAGACTTCCACCTAAAGATGATTCCATAATTCCCTGAAGCTGGAGTTGTCTTCTTATATTGTTCAAACCAGACGACATTTGTAGGATGAATGTTACCTCTGGTGGGTTATACACTTTGAAGTTTCTATTATTGAGTGTTGTTTGCATAGTATTTATGGAGTTGTTATCTTTTATCTTCATTAAGTAAAATTTTTAGGCTTGGTTGGTTCATGGTAGATTTATTGACCTTCTTCAACTTTGGTTTACATTTTTTAACCATTTGAAGAATGATTTTTGTAATGTAGACTTAGCTTCTCTATTCCTTGTAAATATGGTTGATGTTTATACATCACCCTAGGTGTTACAGAGTCATTACTCTCTGGTAATGCTCTTCTGTTAGAGCTATAGATTAAATTTCAGAGTGAAGTTGAGTTCTGATTCTACTCAAGCTGCCATTCGTTCTTGTCCCAGGGGATCTATACTAAGGTTTAGGTAGAAGATGAAATTCATACGTATCAGGTTCCATGATGGAATTCATAGGAGCATCTAGAGCAATATCACACTTGAGATTCGAATTAGTGCTCAAATTTGTTTAATTCTTTTGCATGTGGATCTAAAAAAGGTAGCAATATCGTCTTCAAGTTCAGATCACTCAAATAGGGAATGCATACATGGATAAATCCATACTATGAATTTCTATAGGGTAACATAGATAATGAACCCTCATTGACAAAGGATGGGTCGCGGACGCGGCCGCAAAGGAAGGGGGTGAGGGCGAGGGCGATCGGCGACCTGTAGAGTGGGCGAAGATCAGACCACTGAGTCTGCGACTCCTCCACCTTGCCAATCAGTGGTGAATGGAGATGGTGGTCCCTCGGCTCAGGGTAAAGCATCAGATCTTCCGCACAAGGACACTGACCAAGTGTCCGCCGCCGCCAACCCTACCGAAGCGTCACCCAGATCAGGAAGGGGTTCTTCATCTTCTCGACTCGCCGATTGGTTCTAGTTCAGCAGATTGGATCGCAAGGAAGTCGAGGTGGAGTTGTTGGATTTCGTTGAGCTAACTATCAGGGACGGGCGAAGGTGCGCCTCCATTTCAAGCCAGGACTGTGTCGCGCCTGACTGGGAGGAATACTGCTCCGTCAGATTTGCAGGTCGAAAGCCTTTCGCTGGTCAATTGCTGGGTTGGGTCCGTAGGCAGTGGAGTCCTAGCGGCCCAGTAGAAGTCGTTGTCGAGGAACGAGAAGGTTTCATCATCAAATTGCCTTCCAGCAGCGAAAGGGACAGGGTCTTGGACGAAGCTCCGTGGTTCATGGACGGGTCGCTGATCGTGGCCCATTCGTGGAAGTCAGGCGCTTCTCTTCAACCTCTCTCTTTCACTCATATTCCTATCTGGTTCAAGGTTGAAAACTCGGGGGTTCCCTAGACTCGCCAACACATTTCCTGTGTTGCGAGCACCATTGGGCGACCTGTGGATGCAGATGACCTCTCCGTATCTGTAGGATGTCTCGGTGATGCACGGGTGTGCATCGAGATGAAGTTTGACTCCAAGCTTCTAAAGGAGACAATAGTAGAGGTTGACTCTGCTCTCAAGACTCTGAAGGTGGAGGCCCTGGCTAAGCTGGTGACTTGTCCAAACTGCGAGAGATTTGGACATAGAGCTACGGTCTGCCCTATGAAGATGAGGAAAGCTCCACCTGGAAATGACCTCCAAATCCGAGTGGGGAAACCTCCAGGTGCTCGAGACTTTGCCATAAAGAATTCTAAGAAGGCTTCTACGGCAGGTCAAGGGGAGAAAGAGTTGAAGCAACTGGAAGTCGATGTGGATGACTCTGCTGCAGTAGATGGTGCCCTCTGCAAGTCTATTTCTCAACAGGTCATGGATGTTGTTCTTTCAGTTACTGGTAAGCAAAAGCCTCGCATCCCTCTCTATATTCCAGAATCGGTTACGGCTGGGTCTTCTCAGGATTTCTGTGCTGGGAGTCCCAACCATGCCGGGGAGTTGGACTTGAGCAGGCTAAGCAGAGCTGAGATGAGTTCTTCTTCATGGAAGATTAATAGAGTTTGGAATAGCTACGAATTCTCCACAGGTTTCCTTCCAGAAAAGGAGAAGCTATTTGACGAAGACGATGAGTCTATTGCGGAATCCAATTCTGAGTTGGACCTTGATCTTTGGGAGGCTGACTCGCTGAACAAGTTCAGGCCAAATAGGAGGAAAAAAACTCCTAGGAAAAGGAAGGATGGGGGTTAACCGTCTTATCTTTCCTCTTATTATGCTCCTGATTCCGTCTTACCAGTATTCGTTTCCAAAATAGGTTCTTCTGCTAATTGGTTTCTGGAGGTCTGTTTGGTTCTTCAGCCACTCCTTTCTGGGTGCGATGTACTGTTACTGGTGGGGGTCTAGGTTAGATCCTTTAGTGATTCTTTTAGCTGATCTACCTGTTAAAGTGGATATTGTGTGGCTGATAGAAGGAGGATATGTGCCAGTGGCAACCGATTTCTCCCTTTGTTCCTTCTGGTTCTGTTTGAGCTTCTATGAAGTTGTGTTGACGTGTGATGGTTTGGAGGTCTGTATTTGGATTCCTCCTTTTTCTACCTTCAGTAAGTGTGATTAACACCAAGAGGAAGGGGAGTCAGGTTGCTATCTCTAGCTATTGATGCTGATGTACAGATGTTGCAGCTGCTCTTATGATCTAGCTTGGTACAGAAGAATGGTGTTGATGATTATTCTCTTCATTAGCAATAACAGTTTGAGTTTTGTGGTTTGAATCCAGCATGGGTGTTCAAAGTCAGTGGATGCCCTCCCTTCCAACTATAAAGTCTTCACAGTCTGTGGGTGTGCTTATTGAGAGTGGAGCTCCTTTTTATGTTTGGGTGGAGTACATTATCTGTATATTGACTCCTATGTTGTCCTTCTTTCTGTATCTCTCTTTCTCTAGGGTCTTGTATACAAGACCTATGATCTTTTGTTTGCCTTGGTAATCCTCTCTTGAGGGTTAGGGGGTGCGCTTATGTTTGTACCTAAAGTTTTGGAATCAATAGCAAGAGAGTTTTTCGCCGACCAAAAAAAACGTAGATAATGAATATATATAGCAGAAAATTGTAATACCAACACATTTTTTTCCCATTTTCATCTTTATAGGACCACTAAATACAACAATCAGAATGTTGTAGCTAGACCAATTCGGACTAATCACATGGTTGTTGTTGTGCTCAAACAGTAAAATGCAATCATGTGTCACATATAAACTCTATTTTTTTTTGGGATGCCAGGAGGCTATCTATTCATCGCGCCCTCCTCGTGCATGCAAATTTAAAAACATATTACACCAGTGCGAGCTACTTGCAAAATTAAATATGGTAGTACTACTACCATTACAGTAATCATTGTTCAAAATGGTGATCAGATCCTGTAGAGGTCTAATATAAGCATAGAACTCCTCATTCCTTGTTATCAAGTTCTTGGCTACCCAGTCTGCAGCCTTGTTGGTGTCTCTGCAATCATACTTCAAAGTCCAGTTCAGCTTAATCAACTGTTGTATATCCGCCAACCAGTTAGCATATCTGGGGTTAACAGAACTTTCTTGTGAAATCATGCCAACCGCACATTGACTATCCGTAGAGATTTCCACGGTCGTGTAGTTGCATTCGTTGGCCATCACTAAAGATAGTGGGATAGCACTAAGCTCTGCTTCTAAAACATCATTAACATTAATCTTTTTAGCAATTGCTCCCACCCACCGACCTTCACTGTCGCGTGCCACCACTGACGTAGTTGCCTTTTTCCTCTTCAGAGCAGCATCAGTGTTGAGTTTGATTGTGTTCTGCGGAGGTCTTTTCCAGTGCAGCTGCATTTGCTCAGTCGTGTTCACAATCCTTGTCTTTCCCTTGCTCTCGAGGAGTTGCATCTCCATCGAGATCTGATTAACAATGTGGCATTTATGAGTGGCTTTCCCGTCAAACACCAACGCATTCCTAGCCAACCAAATTAAATGACAAGCGACTAAGAACAGATGTGTGTGGCTGCAATTCTGCTGCAAGTTCCATTTTATCCAGTGTGGTAGGTATACTTCACCCATGAATCTGCCCCTGTCAATATTTCCCAACACCAGGGACCAAGTATCTCTGACTATCGGGCAATCATAGAGGGCATGAAGAATGGACTCCTCTTGGTTTCTGCAGCGGGGGAAAAGTTCATCAGCAGACATATGCCTCCTCACGCGAACCATGTTCATCAGAATGGCCACATGGCTGACTAGCCACATGAACATCTCTTGGCTGACACCGTAGACTTACATATCATGTCCCAACAACCTTGGGTCTTGATCGCCTTCAGTTTTCTAATGATCTCATAAGTTGACTTGGTTGAGAACCGACCATTGTCGGTGTGCATCCAAGTGATGACGTCTGACTTGGTGTTGTTTGTTGGCAGCTTGATACGAAGAATCTCCCTTAAAATGCTCTGAGGTAGCCATTCATTAAGGAACTACTCGTCCCATGCGCTTGTATGTAATACCACACAGTGCACCAAGAGGTCAGTGAGGTCCTCCGGTATGTCCTTGATAGCTTTATCCAGCAGAAACCCGATTCTGGGTACCCAAACTTCTAGTTTTCTTGGTTGTGTGGGAGTCCACCTTGATCAGTCTGCCCAATGCTAAGCTAATGTAGTCAAAAATGGTAGAAACATATAGATGCAAGGGGAGGTTCAACACCCTCACCCACATGACCATCGTCTCCGACAGTTCCTCAGTGGGAACAAAGTCTGGGGTCCAGTCCTAGACCACTAAGTTACACCCAAACACTTTCCAAGGGCCGCAGTTCGAGTGGTATCGTAATCCTTCTCGACTAAGTTACACCCAAACACTTTCCAAGGGCCGCAGTTCGAGTGGTATCGTAATCCTTCTCGTAAGATAACTGAAATACGAAATGTCCAAGCTCTAATTCATAAACATTGAACCTCCCAGTTATGTTCCAGAGAACTTTGACTCGTTCACGGATGGTCATATACCCAATATCAGCCCCCACTAGTCTCACGACAACAGCGTATTGCCATGGCCATGCCAGTTTCTCCTCCGCTGCCGGATTAATACGGATTGCAGGTCGACCTTCCTCTACAGCAAGTGAGACGTCAGACACGGATAAGCTTTCCTCGAAGAGTTTTTCCAGAAACAGAGGATCTTTCCCCTGCGTTTCATGTGCGCCTCCGTTCGCAACCGCCAATTTATAGGAAATCGCCAGGTTGTTAGTATCCTTGCTTTTCTCAAGATGAGCATCTGCTTCCGGTGGCTCGTTTCTTTTATCCTGAATTGTGACCCCGTTCGCCCCAGTGGATGAGCCTCAGCCTTGGGTTTCCATATGAACACCCTCCTCTTCTCGGTATGTTACAAGTGGATTTGCTTCCCCGGAATTCCCCATGAATCTCGCATAACAGAACTGCAACTCGACATCTGGTATGGTGAATACGGTGCTCGCGTCTATTCCTTGGTTGGATCCTGTTATCCCCTTGTTTCCCCCCTTAACTCATCAGCATGCGTCTGGTTCGTGCCTCCATCTTCCTTCCGTATCGACTCTCGACGCTACCCCAGCAGATCGCCACCGCCGTTGCCAGACCCTCCGCCTCCCCTAGGGTTCGCCACCATCGCCAGACCCCCAATCGTAACAGAGTCGGTGCCCGAGCCTTGAGCTCCCAGAAATCGGCTGGATGATTTCTCTTCAGCATGCGGCTGGTTTGTGCCTCCATCTTCCTTCCGTATCGACGTTCGATGCTGCCCCTGCAGATCGCCGCCGCCGTTGCCAGACCCTCTGCCTCCCCTGGGGTTCGCCGCCATTTCCAGACCCCCAATCGTAACAGAGTCGGTTCCTCACATATAAACTCTATTGCTGACACACCATGCAAACGTACTATCTCATCCACATATACTCGAGCTAGCTTCTCAGCTGTGTACGTCGTCTTCACTGGTAGGAAATGGGTAGACTTCGTCAATTTTTCCACTATCACCCAAATGGAATCATGATTCCTAGTTGTCCGGGATAGACCAACTACGAAATCCATGGTTATATGATCCCATTTCCACTACGGTATCGGCAAAGGTTGCAACGTTCCTGCCAGCTTCTGATGTTCGGCCTTCACTTGCTGACACACCGCACATCTCGCCACGAACTCGGCTACATCTCTCTTCAAGTCGGGCCACCAATACAAGTCCTTCAGACTATGATACATCTTGGTAACACCTGGATGCATCGCATACATCGACGTATGTGCTTCCTCAAGTACCAACTTCCTCATATCCTCAGCATCTGTAACCACCATCCTATCACGATAGCAAACTAGTCCATCCTCGGACTCATGAAACCCATCACGCTTGTTGTTGCCGAACTCTGATCTGATCAACTGTACCGCATCATCTGTCTATTGTGCATCCTTGATCTGCTGTCTCAATGTAGGCTTAACTTGCATCTGTGCGAAAAGACTAGACAACAAAGAAACTTCCATCTGCACATTCATCTGTCAAAGAGAAACAAACATATCTTGCCTATGGCATACTAGAGAACTCAACTGTGCCTTCTTTAAAGAAAGAGAAGAAGACTTCCTGCTAAGCGCGTCAGCCACCACGTTCGCCTTACCAGGATGATATTCGATAGTGCAGTCGTAATCATTGATCAACTCCATCCATCGACGATGTCGCATGTTCAACTCTTGCTGCGTAAAGATATACTTCAGATTCTTATGATCCGTAAAGATTTGGCACACTTCCCCATACAGATAGTGTCTCCAAATCTTTAGCGCATGAACCACTGCCGCTAACTCCAGATCATGAGTCGGATAGTTCTCCACATGCTTCTTGAGTTGTCGCGAGGCAAAAGAAACCACATGATCTTCCTCATCAACACACAACCTAAACCTTTCTTGGAAGCATCACAGAAAACAACATAGCCTTTCCCAGGCTCTGGCAAGATCAACACTGGAGCACTGGTCAGCTTCTCCTTCAAACTCTGGAAAGCTTGCTGACATCGATCATCCCAAAAAAAAGGTACATCCTTCCTGGTCAACTTCTTCATCGGCAATGTGATCACACTAAAGTCCTTGATAAACCTCCGGTAGTATCCAGCCAAACCAAGGAAACTACGAACTTCTGTCGGCGTCTTCGGCTGTTCCCAATCCACAACGGATTCCACCTTCTTCGGATCTACTTTGACTCCTTCAGCAGATATCACATGACCCAAGAAAGTCACTTCTGCCAACCAGAACTCACACTTACTGAACTTGGCATACAACTAATGTTGACGAAGAAGAGTCAACGCTCAACGAAGATGTTTCTCATGCTCTAGCCTGTCCCGACTATAGATCAAGATGTCATCTATAAAGACTACAACAAACTGATCTAAGAACGGATGGAACACTTTGTTCATCAGATCCATGAAAGCAGCAGATGCATTGGTTAACCCAAACGGCATAACCACGAACTCGAAATGACCATACCTCATCCTGAAAGCTGACTTTGGTATGTCATCTGCGTTTATCCTCAACTGATGATATCCAGACCGTAGATCGATCTTCGAAAACATTGTAGCACCATGCAACTGATCGAACAGATCATCTATCCTCGGCAACGGGTACTTATTCTTGATCATGACCTTGTTCAACTGCCGGTAATCTATACACAACCGCATTGAACCATCCTCTTTCTTAACAAACAACACGGGAGCACCCCACGGCGATGTACTCAATCGGATAAAACCTTTCTCCAACAACTCTTGCAACTGCTTCTTCAGCTCTGCCATCTCTGCTGGAGCCATCCTATACGCTGTCTGAGAAACTGGATGCGTTCCAGGAACCAGATTGATCTCGAAATCAATCTCTCGGGGTGGAGGTACACCAGGAAACTCCTCAGGAAACACGTCTGCAAACTCTCAAACTACTGACACCTCCTCAAGACTAGGACCTTTCGCCTTGTTAACCACAACGGTGTCCACCACGTGAGCTAGGAACACCTCACATCCCTATCGTAACAACTTATCTGCCACCAAAGTTGATACTAGACACATCGGAAAAATCTTCCTATCTCCCTGGAAGGTCCACTTCTCTCCAGCAACATCAAACACTGCCTACTTGGAACCACAGTCCAAGACAACCTTATACCTCTCTAAGGTATCCATCCCAAGGATAACATCGAAACCATGCATATCAAGTGTTATAAGATCCACTTGAATACGATGTCCCGAGAAAGACAAAACACAAGATGGACACTCTTCTTGGAGCAAAGAGGAACCATCAAGAGGGGTTTCTAACAACAAGCTATCCTTCTTATAACTAACGGGTAAACGACAATTTTCAAGCATACTATAGGCGATAAAAGAGTGTGTAGCACCTAGGTCAACCAGAACAGATATAAAGAAAGAAGAAGACATATCAGAATGAAATAACTCCATCTGACCTGTCACCACTCGCGGGTTGACTATCGCCTCCGGCTGATTCATGGCATAGAATCGAGCTGTTGCTTGCTGTCCACGACCTCTGCTTCCTTGAGCAGACGATCCAGCTTGAGACACTTGACCGCTTCCTCGACCTCTGCTACCACTAGCATGCGTTCTCTCTGACTTCGGAAAACTCTGCCTTGGCTGTTGTGTCATTTCAACATCTCTATTCGGGCAACTAAGCCTGAAATGCCCGACTTGTCCACAAAGATGACATGACTTGTCCTCAACCTGTGGCCTAGTTGGCCCTGTTACTGCCACTGAAGCTGAACTATGCGCCTTAAACGGTGAAGAAACATAACCTTTCCCTTTACTCGGAGACCACTGAGATGGTACACCAGCACTTCTCATTGCTGACGGTGCTGAAAACCTGGGCTTCTTAAAGCCACCAAACCTACGTCCTTGAAATTTAGCAGGTCTTTTAAGGGACATAGACTCTCTTTTCTCCCGTACTGTCCTCTCGATCCGCTGAACTGATTCCACGAACGTAGCAAACCGTTCTTGGTTCTCCAACGTAGACACCGGGGTCTTCAACTCAGCACTCAAACCCTTCTCGAAACGTCTGATCCGTTCCTCATCTGTCGCCGCTATGTGAGGACAAAACCTCAACAAATCCATAAACTTGGCTTCATACTCGGTGATGTTCATCGTTCCTTGCCTCAGATTCTCGAACTGACTCACCTTCTCATCTAGATACGTCTTTGGAAAGTATCTGGTGACAAACTCACGTCGGAACACTTCCCAACAGATCACCTCACCAGGCCGCTTCTCTTCCTCGATGGTCCACCAGTGACTAGCACTACCCTTCAGAAGGTAGACAGCGTGCTTTACCTTGTCCACTTCGGGGATGTCAAGGATCCGGAAAGCCTTCTCGAGACTTGTCAGCCACAGATCTGCATCCGCTGGATCAGCCGTCCCAGCATAATCTGAAGCTCCAACTCGGCGAAGCCACTCAAAAGTCTTCCCAATACTCGATGCTTCTCCATGGGGAACCTGTGCTAGCGGAGGAGGCACTGGTAATCGCTCAACCATGAGATTCATCCTAGCCATTAACTGCCCCATAAGCTGTTGGTAAGCAGGATGTTCAAGTATGGCTAGGTTAAATTGGGGAACCTCATGCACCCGATCTTCATGTGCCTGTCCATCCGCTCCATCAACCGATGCAGCATCACTGTACTCAGCAGAGTGTTCTTCATGGTTTCCAGACATCTTGACTGTTCTTCCGCTGAGGGAAGAAGATATTGTAAGAAAACCTAGAAAACTTCATAAGAACAACTCAACCTAGTCCTAAATCCCTATAGACTCAGCGAACCTATAGCTCTGATACCAAAACTTGTGGCAACACATCCCATTATCATATAGATAACAAGGTGTTATGCGAAAATGTGCGGAAATCACCATAACCACAGATTTTGAAAATACGGGTTAATTAAAACTGATTGCGGAAAACTGATAAACTATGGAACTATTACTTTCCAGTCCTCATCCTGCACAGAAATATGTCATATATCAGTTGTCTATCCATCTCATGAGATCACCACCAGTTCATATACATCAAGGCCCACATCCGGCCAACAGCAAGATATACAACATCATTGATCGTTCATCGTAAAACATCATCAAAACACTGCCAAGGACCTGAGAGTACAGGGATGACTCTAGACTCTACTACAAAACATCCAAAACAGCAGCATGTCCAACGCTTGCCTTCTACTGCTCCTCAAGCTGCTCGGCCGCAACACCACGACCACGGCCACATCTACCTCAACCACCTAAAAAGGGGTTAAACCAGCGGGGTGAGACAATTGAACAATTGTCCCAGCGGGAAACATAACTCCCCATCGCAACTACAGAACCTCAGCAAGATAAACTATAACAGGAGATAACTAATATCAAGTATAACAAGAGCAGTCTATATAAAACAGATTATTCTTACCGACAAGCTTACCCGCTATACAAAAGCATATAACCAGATATATCTCAAGGAATATGATTATCAAGATAATATGTATCCCTATGTAACATGATTATCAGAACAAGATATAATGTCACATAACCTGCTTATCAAGATAAGTCATATTATCACATAACCTGCAACATATAATGAAGATATTACACAAACAAGGCCTCAACCAATGTTTCATGTTTATCCTAAGCAATAAGTATTAAACGGTTGTATTAAGTATTATTATGCCCTGAGGATTTGAACTGTACCGTTCAAATCCAACCATCGGTTACGAAACCCAAGCCGGTGCCATACAAGGTCAATGGAAGAGTCAGACTCCACAACCTCCCACCTCCTGGTCAGTACACGAGTACAACACAAGCAGGACCGCAGTCACATGATGAAGTGGTCTAAGCCACAGGGTCAGCTCCATAGGCTACCCTCATTCTAGCCCGCCTTGGTACAGGTCTCGGCACTAGTAAAACTGAGCCACAGGCCTGTTCACCGTGCTCAGATCCATGAATGCATTCATGCTCCTCATATCACGTATCCTGATCCATGGGCCTGTTCACCATGCTCTATATACATATCTGAGACTGTAACCGAAGTTACACTCTTACCTCCTCATTTTCAGGCTAGGAGCAACCTACACATATTCAACAATATGCGCTTCCAGGTTAACCCGTAGGAGAACCTGTTTCACCATCACCAAGTCCTGACGATGATGGATCTATGGCCAGGGAAACTACATGATATATTTCTCTGTGATTAATTAGTATCTTTTAGATGGATTGCAAGATTCAACCAAGTTGTATAACATGCAAGATATAACGGAAAGTAAACAACATTATATTATTATTTAATCACATCAACCTGATCCATCACAAGGATCCAACATCACATGTTACCACTTGGCCTCTTGCCAACCATCCAGGTTCATCACATACCATGGGATCTCAATCCCTCATCATGTACTGTCAATGCTTCTCAAGGCTCACATCATCATCATGGAACTTAACACATTATACATATATAATCTCATAGAACAAATATCAAGGTAATGTTACTCATCACGTATGTCACATAGCCCTTTCATGGCTACACATCACCTGCATGGTTAGGATACACAATAACCATAGATTAAACATAAGGAATATGCTCACTATCATGAGCTATCATTCAAGATAACCTATTTATCAATATTACACTATTTGATGATCAAGCTTGTTAAACACATCACACCATAATCATGCCTACCCTTATCTCAGGATTATACAAACAATTAAGGTATTCACTTTATATAATAATTGTGTTGAGTATACAAAGCAACTACTATTGTTACCAAAATCATTACTGTTACCATCCACTATCATCATTCATATCTTTGTCATTAAGCAACCATCAATGCAACTACCATTTATCATTATCATTAATAAGTAAGCATAAGACTCATATCAATATCATGTCATTACTACTCTTGATACCATTATTACTATTATCAGCATCATCATCTACTATTACCTTCATTGCTATGTCATTAAGAAAAAATTTAATGTAACTGCCACTTAGCCGCATTATTCCAATCATTATCATTATTATTACTTTCTCTTACTAGCAAGGCATCACATTCATCAACACAACTAACATCACCAACACTATTGACATCTTAGTTATCAACAACATTATCATCATGACTATCATTAATACTACCATGTCATTATTATGGTTACTAAGCAAGGTATTACTACTGAGATTTGGTTATGCATAAGCGTCTACTGTCATGATACTTGGGACCGTCACCAAAGGACTTAACTGTCCTCACCTAGGACCTCACAACCCTCACTATAGCTAACTTGCTCGGCTAGGCATGGGAAGGCAGCAACGCTGCGTTGCACCTAGCCCTTCTGCCTGCAACGCCCCGTCACAAGGCAAAGAGTGGCGCGCGTCGCGCGACACACCCCATCGGGCAACGCACATCACAGCCAACACCTGACGCCCGATATCCTAGGCTAACAACCAGCCCCTAGCATCCAGGAAAGAGAAGGAGAGAAGAAGGAAAGGAGAGAGGGAAGTACTCCTGATATCGTGCAACCACTCTCAAGGCCTAACGACCAACACTCTCCCAACTAGAGGTGTGACGCCCGTCACAGCCCCACTCTCTGTCGCGTGTTACACTTCGGCCTATCGGCCGACACACCAAGATGCAACGCCCGTCAGGGCTATCGGTCATTACACTTAGTTGCATGTCATGCAACTCAACTATCTACCAAAGGAAGCCCTATCGTCCACCACAAGAACAAAGGCCTATCGTCCAAAAGAGGAACAAGAGCATCGTTCAACACAAGAGGAACCTATCGTCTATCATGGTCACTACCATATCGGCCAACAAACCATTGCTCACCCTATCGCCCAACACATGGGCAGGGTATCGGCCAACCTCAAGGACACACCATATCATCCAACAAGGTACCCTATCGTTCAACAAAGAGAGTACCCTATCGTCCAACACAAGGACAAAGGAAACCATGTCGTCCAACCTCAAGGATATCGTCCAACACATCCACAACCAAGGGATATCGCCCAACCCTAGGTCATCATCAACCTCCATCTCAAGGGAACCCAAACCCTAAATCACTAGAAACCCTAAACCCTAAGGGTATATCGGCTACCAAAGGAAACTCAAGCAAGGTACAAAACTAAGGAACTAAGCTAACAATTAACATGTAACAAGGTTATTGCTAGAGGTAAAGGAATTAGGGTTAGAAGTTATGCAACCCGCCTTAAGCTCCAAGCTCCAAGGTACTCCAAGGTCCAAAGCTATCATCCACCAAGCTCTTCTAGGAAGGTGTATCGGCCAACACAAGCTAGATGGAGAGGGATATCGTCCACTTGAGGTGGAGGAGAGTCCAAAAGATCAAAGGAGACTAAGGCAAGGAGAAGAGCTACCTATATAGGAAGAAGGGGAGGAGAAACCAAGGTACAACCATGCCAAGTGTCATCCACCCAAGGGACACTTGTCCTAGGGTTCAAGCCAACACGTAAGCACACCAAAAGACACTTTTCCAAGCCATGCACCAAGTGTCACCAACCAAGGTCAAGCCACATGGGCGATACAAGCAACAACTCCTGATGGGCGACACAAACAGGCTATTGGGTGACACACCACACCCTAGGTCGACACAAACTTACCTTGGACGACACAAGGCAAGCCATGGTCGACACAAAGCTCAAACAAGCCCAAGCAACACATCTCAAGGCCCAAACAAGCTCAACTCAGGCCCAAAGAACTCAAACAACAAGCCCAAGCCTTCCTCTCAACCCTAGAGGAAGCAAAGAGGGGAAAACATCTCACAAGATGACCAACTTGCACACAAAACCCTAAACTTGGGTTATTTGCAAGTAGCCCCTCGAACTCTCAACAAGGCACAACGAAAACCCTAATCACTATTCAAAGGTGATTAGCAAGCATCAAACCACTAATGTTAAGAAAAACAAACAGGGTAAACCCTAAACGCAGGTCAGGGTCCTTACAACCTAACCCCCTTTAAGGGATTTCGTCCCCGAAATCCGAAGAGAAAAGTGAGGGATACTTCCTCCTCATCTCTTCCCCAAGCTCCCACGTGGCTTCCTCAAAGCCATGGTACTTCCAAAGAACCTTCACAAGAACCAGGTCCTTCCTCTTTAGCTTCTTGATCCTTCTGTCAAGGATCGCCACAGGACCTTCCTCGTAGGTCACATCTGCATCAAGCTCAACCTCAACTGGCTGTATCACTGTACCTGAATCCGGATGACTTTTCTTCGGCATATTAACATGAAACACTGGATGCAACCTGTGAAACTCTGGAGGCAACTCTAACTCGTAAGCTACCTTGCCAACATGTGCTCTGACTGAGTAAGGCCCCATATACCTGGGAGCTAACTTACCCTTCCGTCCAAACCTTAGCACACCTTTCCACGGCAAGACTTTAAGGTACACTTTGTCTCCTACCTGGAATTCCAAAGGTCGTTGGCAATTATCTGCATAAGACTTCTGCCTGTCCTGTGCCACTTTCAACTGTTGTTGTATCACCTTGATCTTTTTTGTTGTCTGATGTACTAACTCAGGAAGCAAAAGCTGATACTCACTTGATTCATACCAACACAAAGGAGATCTGCACTTCCTTCCATACAAAGCCTCATAAGGAGCCACGTCGATGCTCCGCTGATAACTGTTGTTGTAGGCAAACTCTATCAAACTCAGATGTACATCCCAGTAGCCTAGAAACTGTAAAACACAAGCTCGAAGGAGATCTTCCAAAATCTGAATAGTCCTTTCAGACTGTCCATCTGTCTGCGGGTGAAAAGTTGTACTGAACCTTAACTGCGTCCCCAACGCCTTGTGCAACTGTTCCCAAAAATGACTTGTAAACTGAGGACCTCTGTCAGAAACTATCGTCACTGGCACACCATGCAAACGTACTATCTCATCCACATATACTCCAGCTAGCTTCTCAGCTGTGTATGTCATCTTCACTGGTAGGAAATGGGCAGACTTTGTCAATCTGTCCACTATCACCCAAATGGAATCATGATTCCTAGTTGTCCGGGGTAGAACAACTACGAAATCCATGGTTATATGATCCCATTTCCACTGCGGTATCGGCAAAGGTTGCAACGTTCCTACCGGCTTCTGATGTTTGGCCTTCACTTGCTGACACACCGCACATCTCGCCACGAACTCGGCTACATCTCTCTTCAAACCGGGCCACCAATACAAGTCCTTCAGACTATGATACATCTTCGTGACACCTGGATGCATCGCATACATCGAAGTATGTGCTTCCTCAAGTACCAACTTCCTCAGATCCTCAGCATCTGGAACCACCATCCTATCACGATAGCAAACTAGTCCATCCTCGAACTCATGAAACCCATCACGCTTGTTGCTGTCGAACTCTGATCTGATTAACTGTACTGCATCATCTGTCTGCTGTGCATCCTTGATCTGCTATCTCAACGTAGGCTTAACTTGCATCTGTGCAAAAAGACCAGACAACAAAGAAACTTCCATCTGCACATTCATCTGTCGAAGAGAAACAAACATATCTCGCCTATGGCATACCAGAGAACTCAACTGTGCCTTCTTTAAAGAAAGAGAAGAAGACTTCCTGCTAAGCGCGTCAGCCACCACGTTCACCTTACCAGGATGATATTCGATAGTGCAGTCATAATCATTGATCAACTCCATCCATCGACGTTGTCGCATGTTCAACTCTTGCTGCGTAAAGATATACTTCAGATTCTTATGATCCGTAAAGATCTAGCACACTTCCCTATACAGATAGTGTCTCCAAATCTTTAGCGCATGAACCACTGCCGCTAACTCCAGGTCATGTGTCGGATAGTTCTCCTCATGCTTCTTGAGATGTCGCGAGGCAAAAGAAACGACATGATCTTCCTGCATCAACACACAACCTAAACCTTTCTTGGAAGCATCACAGAAAATAACATAGCCTTTCCCAGGCTCTGGCAAGATCAACACTGGAGTACTGGTCAGCTTCTCCTTCAAACTCTGGAAATCTTGCTGACATCGATCATCCCAAACAAAAGGTACATCCTTCCTGGTCAACTTCGTCATCGGCAATGCAATCACACTAAAGTCCTTGATAAACCTCTGGTAGTATCCAGCCAAACCAAGGAAACTACGAACTTCTGTCGGCGTCTTTGGCTGTTCCCAATCCACAACAGATTCCACCTTCTTCGGATCTACTTTGACGCCTTCAACAGATATCACATCACCCAAGAAAGTCACTTCTGCCAACCAGTTTTCACACTTACTAAACTTGGCATAAAACTGATGTTGACGAAGAAGAGTCAACGCTCGACGAAGATGTTGCTCATGCTCTAGCCTGTCCCGACTATAGATCAAGATGTCATCTATAAAGACTACAACAAACTGATCTAAGAATGGACGGAACACTCTGTTCATCAGATCCATGAAAGCAGTAGGTGCATTGGTTAACCCAAACGGCATAACCACGAACTCGAAATGACCATACCTCGTCCTGAAAGCTGACTTTGGTATGTCATCTGCCTTTATCCTCAACTGATGATATCCAGACCGTAGATCGATCTTCGAACACACTGTAGCACCACACAACTGATCGAACAGATCATCTATCCTCGGCAACGGGTACTTATTCTTGATCGTGACCTTGTTCAACTGTCGGTAATCTATACACAACCGCATTGAACCATACTTCTTCTTAACAAACAACACGGGAGCACCCCACGGTGATGTACTCGGTCGGATAAAACCTTTCTCCAACAACTCTTGCAACTGTTTCTTCAGCTCTGCCATCTCTGCTGGAGCCATCCTATACGCTGTCTGAGCAACTGGCTGCGTTCCAGGAACCAGATTGATCTCAAAATCAATCTCTCGGGGTGGAGGTACACCAGGAAACCCCTCAGGAAACACATCTGCAAACTCTCAAACTACTGACACCTACTCAAGACTATGACCTTTCGCCTTGTTAACCACAACAGTGTCCACCACATGATCTAGGAACGGCTCACATCCCTGTTGTAACAACTTATCTGCCACCAAAGCTGATACTAGACACGTCGGAAGAATCTTCTTATCTCCCTGGAAGGTCCACTTCTCTCCAGCAACATCAAACACTGCCTGCTTGGAACCACATTCCAAGACAACCTTATACCTCTCTAAGGTATCCATCCCAAGGATGACATCGAAACCATGCATATCAAGTGGTATAAGATCCACTTGAATACGATGTCCCGAGAAAGACAAAACACAAGATGGACACTCTTCTCGAAGCAAAGAGAAACCATCAAGAGGGGTTTCTAACAACAAGCTATCCTTCTTATAACTAACGGGTAAACGACAGTTTTCAAGCATACTATAGGCGATAAAAGAGTGTGTAGCACTTGGGTCAACCAGAATAGATATAAAGCAAGAAGAAGACATATTGGAATGAAATAACTCCATCTGACCTGTCACCACTCGCGGGTTGACTATCGCCTCCGGCTGATTCATGGCATAGAATCGAGCCGTTGCTTGGTTTCCACGACCTCTGCTTCCTTGAGAAGACGATCCAGCTTGAGATGTTTGATCGCATCCTCGACCTCTGCTACCACTAGCCTACGGTCTCTCCGACTTCTGAAAACTCTGCCTCGGCTATTGTGTCACTTCAACATCTCTATTCGGGCAATTAAGCCTGAAATGCCCGACTTGTCCACAAAGATGACATGACTTGTCCTCAAACCGTGGCCAAGATGGCCCTGTTACTGCCACTGAAGCTGAACTATGTGCCTTAGATAGTGAAGAAACATAACCTTTCCCTTTACTCGGAGACCACTGAGATGGTACACCAGCACTTCTCATTGCTGACGGTGCTGAAAACCTGGGCTTCTTAAAGCCACCAAACCTACATCCTTGAAATTGAGAAGGTCTTTTAAGGGACATAGACTCTCTTTTCTCCCGTACTGTCCTCTCGATCCGCCGAACTGATTCCACGAATGTAGCAAACCGTTCTCGGTTCTCCAATGCAGACACTGGGGTCTTCAACTCAGCACTCAAACCCTTCTCGAAACGTCTGATCCGTTCCTCATCTGTCGCCGCCATGTGAGGACAAAACCTCAACAAATCCATAAACTTGGCTTCATACTCGATGATGTTCATCGTTCCTTGCCTCAGATTCTCGAACTGACTCACCTTCTCATCTAGATACGTCTTTGGAAAGTATCTGGTGACGAACTTGTGTCGGAACACTTCCCAAAAGATCACCTCACCAGGCCGCTTCTCTTCCTCGATGGTCCACCAGTGACCAGCACTACCCTTCAGAAGGTAGACAGCGTGCTTTACCTTGTCCGCTTCGGGGATGTCAAGGATCCGGAAATCCTTCTTGAGACTTGTCAGCCACAGATCTGCATCCGCTGGATCAGCCGTCCCAGCATAATCTGAAGCTCCAACTCGGTGAAGCCGCTCAAAAGTCTTCCCAATACCCGATGCTTCTCCATGGGGAACCTGTGCTCGTGGAGGAGGCACTGGTAATCGCTCAACCATGAGATTCATCGTAGCCATTAACTGCCCCATAAGTTGTTGGTAAGCAGGATGTTCAAGTATGGCAGGGTTAAATTGGAGAACCTCATGCACCTGATCTTCATGTGCCTGTCCATCCGCTCCATCAACCGATGCAGCATCACTGTACTCAGTAGAGTGTTCTTCATGGTTTCCAGACATCTTGACTGTTCTTCCGCTGAGGGAAGAAGATATTGTAAGAAAACCTGGAAGACTTCATAAGAACAACTCAACCTAGTCCTAAATCCTTGTAGACTCAGAGAACCTATAGCTCTGATACCAAAACTTGTGGCAACACATCCCATTATCATATAGATAACAAGGTGTTATGCGAAAACGTGTGGAAATCACCATAACCACATATTTTGAAAATACGGGTTAATTAAAACCGATTGCGGAAAACTGATAAACTGTGGAACTATTACTTTCCAGTCCTCATCCTGCACAGAAACATGTCATATATATATACATATATGAGATTTGATACGTGTTCATATCTTACTGAAGCAGTTGTCTATCCATCTCATGAGATCACCACCTATTCATATACATCAAGGCCCACATCCGGCCAACAGCAGGATATACAACATCATTGATCGTTCATCGTAAAACATCGTCAAAACACTTCCAAGGACATGAGAGTACAAGGATGACTCTAGACTCTACTACAAAACATCCAAAACAGCAGCATGTCCAACGCTTGCCTTCTACTGCTCCTCAAGCTGCTCAGTCGCAACACCACGACCACGGCCACGTCTACCTCGACCACCTAAAAAGGGGTTAAACCAGTGGGGTGAGACAATTGAACAATTGTCCCAGTGGGAAACATAACTCCCCACCGCAACTACAGAACCTCAGCAAGATAAACTATAACAGTAGATAACTAATAACAAGTATAACAAGAGCAGTCTATATAAAACAGATTATTCTTACCGACAAGCTTACCCACTATACAAAATCATATAACCAGATATATCTCAAGGAATATGATTATCAATATAATATGTATCCCTATGTAACATGATTATCAGAACAAGATATAATGTCACATAACCTGCTTATCAAGATAAGACATATTATCACATAACCTGCAACATATAACGAAGATATTACACAAACAAGGCCTCAACCAATGTTTCGTGTTTATCCTAAGCAATAAGTATTAAATGACTATATCACGTATTATTATGCCCTGAGGATTTGAACCGTACCGTTCAAATCTAACCTTCGGTTACGAAACCCAAACCGGTGCCATACAAGGTCAATGGAAGAGCCGGACTCCATGACCTCCCACCTCGTGGTCAGTACACAAGTACAACACAAGCAGGAGTGCAGTCACATGCTGAAGTGGTCTAAGCCACAGGGTCAGCTCCATAGGCTACCCTCATTCTAGCCCGCCTTGGTACAGGTCTCGCCGCTAGTAAAACTGAGCCACGGGCCTGTTCACCGTGCTCTGAGTCATGAACGCATTCATGCTCCTCATATCACGTATCCTGAGCCATGGGCCTGTTCACCATGCTCTATATACATATCTGAGTCTGTAACCGAAGTTACACTCTTACCTCCTCATTTTCAGGCTAGGAGCAACCTACACATATTCAACAATATTGGCTTCCAGGTTAACTCGTAGGAGAACCTGTTTCACCATCACCAAGTCCTGACGATGACGGATCTATGGCCAGGGAAACTACATGATATATTTCTCTGTGATTAATTAGTATCTTTTAGATGGATTGCAAGATTCAACCAAGTTGTATAACATGCAAGATATAACAGAAAGTAAACAACATTATATTATTATTTAATCACATCAACCTGATCCATCACAAGGATCCAACATCACATGTTACCACTTGGCCTCTTTCCAACCATCCAGGTTCATCACATACCATGGGATCTCAATCCCTCATCATGTACTGTCAATGCCTCTCAAGGCTCACATCATCATCATGGAACTTAACACATTATACATATATAATCTCATAGAACAAATATCAAGGTAATGTTACTCATCATGTATGTCACATAGCCCTTTCATGGCCACACATCACCTACATGGTTAGGATACACAATAACCATAGATTCAACATAAGGAATATGCTCACTATCGTGAGCTATCATTCAAGATAACCTATTTATCCATATTACACTATTTGATGATCAAGCTTGTTAAACACATCACACCATAATCATGCCTACCCTTATCTCAGGATTATACAAACAATCAAGGTATTCACTTTATATAATAATTATGTTGAGTATACAAAGCAACTACTATTGTTACCAAAATCATTACTGTTACCATCCACTATCATCATTCATATCTTTGTCATTAAGCAACCATCAATGCAACTACCATTTATCATTATCATTAATAAGTAAGCATAAGACTCATATCAATATCATGTCATTACTACTCTTGATACCATTATTACTATTATCAGCATCATCATCTACTATTACCTTCATTGCTATGTCATTAAGCAAACTATTAATGTAACTGCCACTTAGCCGCATTATTCCAATCATTATCATTATTATTACTTTCTCTTACTAGCAAGGCATCACATTCATCAACACAACTAACATCACCAACACTATTGACATCTTAGTTATCAACAACATTATCATCATGACTATCATTAATACTACCATGTCATTATTATGGTTACTAAGCAAGGTATTACTACCGAGATTTGGTTATGCATAAGCGTCTACTGTCATGATACTTGGGACAGTCACCAAAGGACTTAACTGCCCTCACCTAGGACCTCACAACCCTCACCATAGCTAACTTGCTCGGCTAGGCATGGGAAGGCAGCAACGCTACATTGCACCCAGCCCTTCTGCCCGCAACGCCCCATCACAAGGCAAAGACGCGCGCGACACACCCCATCGGGCAACGCCCGTCACAGCCAACACCTGACGCCCGATATCCTAGGCTAACAACCAGCCCCTAGCATCCAGGAAAAAGAAGGAGAGAAGAAGGAAAGGAGAGAGGGAAGTACTCCTGATATCGTGCAACCACTCTCAAGGCCTAACGGCCAACACTCTCCCAACTAGAGGCGTGACGCTCATCACAGCCCCACTCTCTGTCGTGCGTCACACTTAGGCCTATCGACCGACACACCAAGATGCAACGCCCGTCAGGGCTATCGGTCATTACACTTAGTTGCATGTCGTGCAACTCAACCATCTACCAAAGGAAGCCCTGTCGTCCACCACAAGAACAAAGGTCTATCGTCCAAAAGAGGAACAAGAGCATCGTTCATCACAAGAGGAACCTATCGTCTATCATGGTCACTACCATATCCGCCAACAAACCATTGCTCACCCTATCATCCAACACATGGGCAGGGTATCGTCCAACCTCAAGGACACACCATATCATCCAACAAGGTACCCTATCGTTCAACAAAGAGAGTACCCTATCATCCAACACAAGGACAAAGGAAACCATGTCGTCCAACCTCAAGGATATCGTCCAACACATCCACAACCAAGGGATATCGCCCAACCCTAGGTCATCATCAACCTCCATCTCAAGGGAACCCAAACCCTAAATCACTAGAAACCCTAAACCCTAAGGGTATATCAGCCACCAAAGGAAACTCAAGCAAGGTACAAAACTAAGGAACTAAGCTAACAATTAACATGTAACAAGGTTATTGCTAGAGGTAAAGGAATTAGGGTTAGAAGTTATGCAACCCGCCTTAAGATCCAAGCTCCAAGGTACTCTAAGGTCCAAAGCTATCGTCCACCAAGCTCTTCTAGGAAGGTGTATCGGCCAACACAAGCTAGATGGAGAGGGATATCGTGCACTTAAGGTGGAGGAGAGACCAAAAGATCAAAGGATACTAAGGCAAGGAGAAGAGCTACCTATATAGGAAGAAGGGGAGGAGAAACCAAGGTACAACCATGCCAAGTGTCGTCCACCCAAGGGACACTTGTCCTAGGGTTCAAGCCAACATGTAAGCACACCAAAAGACACTTGTCCAAGCCATGCACCAAGTGTCACTAACCAAGGTCAAGCCACATGGGCGATACAAGCAACAACTCCTGCTGGGCGACACAAATAGGCTATTGGGTGACACACCACACCCTAGGTCGACACAAACTTACCTTGGACGACACAAGGCAAGCCATGGCCGACACAAAGCTCAAATAAGCCCAAGCAACACATCTCAAGGCCCAAACAAGCTCAACTCAGGCCCAAAGAACTCAAACAACAAGCCCAAGCCTTCCTTTCAACCCTAGAGGAAGCAAAGAGGGGAAAACATCTCACAAGATGACCAACTTGCACACAAAACCCTAAACTTGGGTTATTTGCAAGTAGCCCCTCGAACTCTCAACAAGGCACAACGAAAACCCTAACCACTATTCAAAGGTGATTAGCAAGCATCAAACCACTAAGGTTAAGCAAAACAAACAGGGTAAACCCTAAACGCAGGTCAGGGTCCTTACAGAAACAGTTCACAATCAGTTCCTATTTTCACTTATTATAGAAAATCTGGAGATCTTGATAACTACAACTTTAGGTAGTGATTTCTTTCTCGATTATTGTAATCAAGAAATTTCCATCAGTTCCATTTCTGCTTAATCTAGTATGTTCATGCTAGTAAAGTATACACAGTACAAGTAGTAGGATGTCATCTTATGATTGTTATTTTTATTCTAGTAATCAGGCTGCATATTAGTTGTACATTCTATTGTAACTCCTTTTATGGCAAGTATCTTTTTATTTCTCCTAAATTTTGTTGTGCAATTTTTAGCACCTGGTCCTAAAACATATACTGACTCTAGTGATAATTTTTTACAGCCAATTGTTGTGACATCTGGTGATAACCTTTTCTATTTCATTTACCGTATATGTATATGGTAGTGGACATCTAAAGGGTATACAATTGACCTTTCTAGTTTTTAAATGTAGTTCATAGGATCATGCCTCCTAAATTCTAATTATTTCATCATGTTTCATCACTTCCATGTCTTTCTTTTGTTGTATCATAAGCTAGATGTGTTCATTGTGGTTCCTGGAGCGATAGCTAATTAGAAATATACTATGACCTATGTGATACTTGCAGGATGAACTGGATGATGTAGATACACTGCCTAAAATGATGTCCAGATATCCCAATACTATTACAAATTCTTTACACTAGGATCAAGATGCTTATGCTCGTCTGTTCTTGCTAAAGTGGTGCAAGGCTCTTGGGAAATACATATTATCTATCTTCTGTCTTCTCAAAGAAAGGTATGTGTATCTTTGACTAATCCAAACTCCAGACTTGATTCTAGTATCAACCACAAACAATGTGGATTTTGTTCTATTGATCTTAATGGTTTTCTTTCACATCCATATCGACAATGGATATGTATATATGTGTCCCTTTAATATTCAATATGTTGGACGGATTACATCCTGAAAATAATGTATTGTAGGGAAAGAAAGAAAAAATAAATTGTATTTAGGGTCATCATTTCGTATATTCCATCATACAAGCTGAGAGTCATGGTTATCCCCAGTGGTCCAACATTTGTTAGCTCACTGAAGTCAGATTTCTCATGAAGTACTAATTTGTTGACTTATAACCACTGACATCTATAAATGTTCTGCAATGATTGATGTATATGATTAAAATACTTTTACATGTTTGTTTCTCAATCGAATCATGTAAGATATGTATCTTCAAGTTCATTATACTATTTTCGTCGTGGTAAAATACCTTGATTTTACACTTGTATATTAAGCAATCACATACAAGGAATGGGGAAAACTGAGTGACATGAAACATTTTGATGAGAGGTTATTTTGTTTAGTTACATTTCATTTGATATCCATCTCTGTTTATGACCTCCCTATATAGTTTGAGTTTGATACTATATGTAAATATATATATCACAGTAGCGAGCGACATTGAGCCACATGAATTAGTAAGCTTCCCCTTCACCTCTCTTGTTTGAAGTAACACCCTCCTTCAATCCTCTCTTTTATTGGTCTATTGAGAACCATATATCTCCTTTGCATGGTGTTAAAGGACACAATCATAGGAGTGGTTAGAGCACAGAGGGGGCAGAAAGGGTTTGCCATAGGATGAAAACCGAAGTCCACATCCAAGTATTAGAGTAAGATGTACCCTGACCTGGATATTCCAGCAGTAGCTTCCAGTCCATACCACTTGTCCTTGCATGATGTTGATCAAATGGACCTTCTTTGAACCCATGCTCCAAGTGATCTTGTCGCCCATATCAAATTCACTTTGTTGTTTATGAAAAATGGATTTAAAGAGTAAAATCACACTCATTGCAAGAATTGCAACTTGCCAAAATAATTGAAGGTGATGTTGAAATGAACACTTGGTTAGCCTTGGGCAACATGACAAAGAAGGGAGGTGGGATCGCATGTGTTAATTTGTTGTGTCTGGGATTTAATATTCACATGCGATCCTACCTCCCTTCTTTGTCATGTTGCCCAAGGCTAACCAAGTGTTCATTTTAGCATCACCTTCAATTATTTTGGCAAGTTGCAATTCTTGCAGTGAGTGTGATTTTACTCTTTAAATCCATTTTCTGATTTATCATATGAAATTTTGTAGAGGCCAATAACAAGAAAGTTGGTAGGATCTATCTAATAACTAGTCTCAGTTAGCTCTTTGTCAGACTTTTTAAAGCTATGAGGTGTCCCGTATAAATTTTTAGGCTGTGCTTCCTTGAATATGCATCCTTGCAAGATTTTCAGATATGATTTGTAGGTCGACTGGCAATGCCCATGGGTCACACCAGCAAAAATAGGCATTTTAATGATATGATCCAACTATAAATACATAACGCTTGCATTTCTTAATGATGACATCGACACTCCTAGTCACACTAGCATAGTCATATCTGAGCTTTGACACCACCCTTCACTATTTGAAAGACAAGCGATCTATGTTTGTTGCAGGCTGCACCACCAAAGGTTCCAGAAAGGCAAACAACCAGCTCCTTGCAATCAGAAAAAGACTTGCTTGGCAAAGATTCATCTTCAGGATCGCCATGTGACACACATAAGCTCTTTTCAATGCCTCCAAAAACAAATGAGGGACATCATTCTCAGAAGTCTTCTTGATGAAACCAATCAGATGCTTTATTATCTCACCAACACTTGTCTCATGCATAGCTAAATGTGAAATAATTTGTGAGCCGAGATAGTCCATAGGAATGGTGTTGCTGGCTACAAGTTTTGCAGCAGCAATGATCACCGCATCCCTGTTTGTATCTTCAATGTATTCCTCATTTGCATCTTCATCTTCAGTTTCATCTGATATGTTGAGCTGTAGCTCGCATATCTTCCAAAACTTTTCTAGAGTAGTAAAGTCAGGGAAGTACCCAAAACTTTCTAGCTTAGAGCTAGAATATTTTGATTGTTTAAACAAGCACCGCATCTCTGTAAGTATTATGCAAACCCGGCAAGCTAGCATGGTCCCTTTTCTTCCTTCATGGGAAGAAGGAAGTAAATTCAAGAAGTAGGTCAGTTGTTCGAATCAAGTATCACGCTTGGACACCAACACAGCAATGAATGCATCACTTGGAATTTTACTATCATCAATGGATTGCAAGCACCATGCCACATGCAAATACATGTTCAAAAGCAGAAAGCATATCACCTCAAAATCAAGTCCTTAATGCTTTTAAGAATGCGAGCCATGTCATCATATAAACCATCATGAACAACTGGCCTTGTCAACTAAAACTCATACAGCCGTTTTAGATTCATTAGAAGAGAGTATTCGTCATTGCCTACAGCCACTTCCTTCATTGCCGATCTTAGCCTATGTATCATATTATCTTCAAGCTCTTTGAGTTTAGTTTGAGAAAAGTCTTGAAGGTCGGCCTGGCTCTCATGTGCGCAAAATGTCATTGCCTTCACAATAGACCTCAATGAATCCTTGTCACCATGTTTGAAGAATGCATCACTGATAAGCTCTACAACTTCTTAAAATACAGCTCCTGTCTCTTTAAAGAATAAAGCTCAAGTTTTAGTATCACAGCTATCTCGGCCAGGGGAGATATTTTGGCTTTGTCAGAGGCATATTTACGCAGAAGCAAAGGGTAGTTCTTCAACATAACAGCAGTAAACTCACGTCTGCTGTTGTCAAACAATTCCTTCTGACCCTTATTGTAGTATTGCTTTCGGTTATCGTTGGTTGGAAGGATCCTTTCTCCAACAGCTTTCTTCGCAGAAGCATGAAGCAGTCTGATAAGGTTTGTTGCATCAACGTCTTTCTTTTTCCTAGTATCACCACTGAGCTCCATTGATGAATCTTCATCGAGAAGCATTGAGATAATGCAGTCCCAATCTTTCATAGCATTCATGTCATCCCACACATCATCAATGACATAGGTAATTAAGATTGGATCATCCGGGAACTCCCTTAGTATGTGTAGCATGCGTTCCAATAGTGTTTGGGATGACTGCTCCTCTTGTTGACCTGGTTGTGAGCTGCCACATTTTTGAGCTATTAAGTGATCATAAACCATTTCTCCAATAGCACACCTTATCACGGGCAGCTCATCAATGAGAAAATCATAAAGAGGGCCTAATTCTTCTTCATCTAGAAGTTGATGCCTCAGTAGCTATTTTAGAAGTCCTATAGCAGAGACCGACACTGATATATCTATATCGTCAGCAAGCTCAATCACTCTATTGGAAAATCTTGCGGTGAAAAGGCCAAGAGAAGGAACATTATCATCCACCGCATAGAGATTCTGTAGTGCTAGAACAGATGTTTTTCTCACTCCAGCACTCTTATCATTTAAGGTCCACCCAAGGTACTTTAGATACGAATCCTGCAAGAACAATGATGGGTATGATAAGATCCAAACACCAAGAGCATTGATGCAAGACATCCTAATTTCTGGTTCAACATCACGATAGCGGTGCATAAACAACCCAGTAAATGTTTTATGCATCATATCCTCAGTGACTGTTATCTTCTCATGTGTCAAAGACAACCTTCTTGTTATGCCCTTTAGTTGTGCATCCTAGCACTAGAATGTATGACGATATTCTATCTCAATTTCTGACACTAGTTTGTCATAATCCTAGTAGGAGATTAAGAGACATAGTAGTTGAAATACTATGCTATTGGTGATTAATTACCATTCTTGCATTATAAACTGGTGTACAAGATGTGAGCATTCCCACTCTATTATGGTTCTTGCAAACCAAAATGGCAAATGTATCTATGCATGACATTACCTGATGGAAGTTTCATCCAACACTAGAACTACAACCAGTAGTTTAGCAGATATTGTGAAGACTAACAACAACCCTTGAGTTTCTTATGTACTGTAAGGTGTTATCCTTCCTCAAGTCTATTAGTGTAAGGTTTTATCCTTAAATCATGCATTAGAGATCAGATTTTCATTAGGAAGGGGTTGATGAAATCATCCAACAAGCAACATTGGCATGAGGGACTGAGTCCACACGCCACAACCACCTTATATGCCTTGGAAAAGGCTGATAAGATGGTGTCATGACCTTCTTCATAATTCTGTTTATATGGGCTTGCCTTAAAAATGAGGTAAGCAGCAAAGTGAAGATAAGGTTAATTGTAGCTTCAATTTCATAGTGGTTATACATGTCAGTTTATAAGTAGTGAATAAGTTGACATTTTTCTAATAGACATGAACCATCTCCAGGACATATGTATATATGCAAAACCAAAGCTTCATAATTAAATTACAAGCCCTCAACACTGCTGCAAAGCTTGTTTACAGTTAGGAAAATTGAATATCAACAGAAGTACCTACAAACTTTGTCACATAACTCTCAGATAGTTTTCTTTAGAAGGCTACTCTCTGTTCCCTTTCGTTCCTTGTTCCTCCTCCTAGACCCCTCTTGATGTTTAGGCTTTTTTCAGCAGTAAATGGCAAATAGATGATTATGTATATGTCATTTTGAAACTTGATCATTGTGCCATGATTTGTTTCATAGGTTACCTTATATGATGAAATTGATGATAGCATACAGACATGGTCCACTCATAAATGAGATGGGTATGTTATTAGAGTCTCAAGCTCACTAAGACAGCTGCTCCAGAACATACTGCAATGACATTCAACATTTTATATTAAATCATATACCCCAACGTGGGCTATTTTTGTTTTCCTCAAATTAGGATTTTATTGATGTATCCGCCTCTAAAGGTTTGAAGTGATATCTTTCACATAAACTAGGATATTAAATCTATATAACTCTTCAACACCCATGGGTAATTAAAAAGGGTCTATCTATGAATTCTTTTCTGCTGGAAAGGTACACAATCCTTAAATTTGTGTTGGACTTTCAATCCTTAAATTTGTGTTGGACTTTCAGTTAATGCATTATTATTTATTGCTAAAAAGTCTGAAAATCTTCTCTAATCAGCTTGGTTGTCTTTTGATTTGTTGTACTATCTGCTTGTTCATATATGGACCTATTTTTCTCTACTTGTAGGTTTATTAAGGATAGTTGTAAATTGAACTTCATCAGTTTATCACTAGTTGTAGTGTTTGGATGTATTTGTTTACAGGAAAAAATACATCCCTTCTATTCTAGTGATGATTTGATTACTCTTTTGTATGCTTACAGGAAGTAGGAACTTGAACAACATCAGAATCAGTGATGTTGGGATAAAAATATAAGTTCTAAGTCCACGAGAAGATCCCATCTTACAAACTGAACCAGGAAAAATACTTCCTGGGCCATTTCACAGGTAGAGGTCTCGTCCAGTCCTACTACCAGATAGCTTAAACTCTGGAAAAATCTCCAGCAGTACAGCAAATATTAGAGATCCTATGGCTAGCTCTACTCATTCCAAGCTTTTAAAGAGTTTTTTAAAGAGGTTTCTCTTCTTTGCTTCTCTAGGTTCCTAGAAGTATGATGCAAATTTAGAATTCAGTTACTGTTTGAGATGTTAGATAACTTCTTTACCACTTTAGAAGTATGATGCGGCTTAAAAATGAATGAAATAATTATTCTATTCAATGACTGCAATTTTGATACATATATGATGCAGGATAAAAAAAGGCCTCAATGTCAACTTATTGCTAAACAAGAATCCCCCTTTCGGTCTAGATCAAGTCCAACAAAACAGAGTACAAAGAAGATTCCTAGAACATCTATGGATGGTCCAAGTTGTAATAGAATGATGTCACTATGAGGGGCGATGCTACAATCTTCAAATCAAGACTTCTTCCATTCAACAAAATCGACCCACTCATCAAGGAAATCGGATGAAGGGCCAACGTGTCACAAGGTCATAACTTTGTGCAACACAAGAACCCATGATATCGCCAACTCATTGAACAAAAGGAGAAGACAACAACGATTCTAAAACTGGTCAAGAAAGATACATACTCTTTTTCCAAGATGCATGTAGACCTCACCGAATTTATTAGTATATGTATATCCTTTTCTTTGTACACATTATGTAATAGGGGCAAGGTATACGTCCTCCCCATGTACATTTGATGTTTCAATATAAATGAAAGTAAGTTTGTTGGCATAAAGAGCATAACTTGGTCTAACTACTATAAATTTGTTACTAAAAGAGCTTCTGGATTAATTACACAATACATGAATAATCAAACTATACATATATGTATATGTGGCACTAGATATGTAGCTAGTGCATAATCCAACTACATATATATGTGTGCAGTAGATGTTGCCTTTCCCTACACATTAACTACATATAATTTGTATTAACTTCATGTTTTTGCTACATACTGACTATATATACAATTGTAGGCATACATTTAGCTATAATTATACCTATATTTAAATATGTAAGGACAATATCTAGCTACGCTTCTGGATACATATGAATTTGTAGCGAATGGATTATCTAAGTACATATTTGAAAAATATAGTTAAAGGCTTTAGCTATACAAGCATATGCTACAATTTGTATGTGTAAAGAAATATGTAGTCAAAGCCTTTCGCTACAAAATATGGGGTTTTCGCTACAATTTTTTTTATAGTTAAAGACCCTTTTTTTTGTAGTGTGAGTGCAACAAGGTCTGAAATATAAAGATGGGATGTTAAGAAAGAGGAGTACACATAGGTAATAAAACATTTTACTACATTTTTAAATGTCATTTATGCTAAAGACTCCATTGGTCCATGCTATACAAGAAGGTACTCACATGATCATTTACTTCATCTCATAAGATGACAAGGAACTACTACTAAGATGGGTACATGAAATTGTGGGGAGGTAATATAGTGAGTTTTAACCTACTAGGATTGGTTTTTACTTCATGGCTCATTTCACAAAGGCCCTATGTAGTTCCCTCGTCCTATGGCTCTATAGTTCTCACTAGCAGTGTGACATACATTCAATGAAGAAATCACAAAGGTCATTATATATAATAGTGAAGATGATAATGATATTCCTTTACCATGGATTAGATCAATTAGTTCTCATAGTGGACATACAAATGTAAATCATCTTTTGACCATACATCTAAGCAGATCATATGATATTTTTGAAATGAAGTCTTCCACTATGCATGCTTTTGTTGCTAAGTTTAAACAAGAAACCCCATTGTGTAGTATAGAGGAGTGCCATAATAGAATAAGTGTGTTATTTCTAACAAAGTGTTGTCGAAGGACCCACATATCGCTAGTTTGTTGATGATTATGTTCAATCAGATGAAACAATAAGATGCCACTATAACAACATGATGGATGCCATATCATATTGAGATTTGATTATATTTTTTTGATTGCATCAACTCCTCCACATGAATGGATTAGGGAAAACCCACATTTCTATCCATATTATAAAGTAAATTGTCTAATTTTCAAATGTTAGTATCCTTATCATATAGATCTCAACCTTTTCACTTCCATGGTATGTCATAAGTTCCACTGACAATACGAATAACCTTCTCTTATCCCAAAATATCATCATTGATATTGTAATGGATAGATATTTTTGACACTGAATTTTATGGAAGCAATCAACTTTGACATTAAGTTCATTTTTTATGTCTAGCTAGAAGGTATTTGTTTCAACATGAGTGTGTGGTGTGAGTCAATAGCATAGTGCAATTTGATTGTTCCCATAGGAAATAGTATCTTGTTGATGTAGAGTAGATAGACATGGAAAATTTTCTTGCCTATTACATATCTGAGTGTAGAGCCAGTAAATGGCCATACCGGAACAAATAAGCATTCTTCAACCACAAACATGCCCAACATAAAATTTGTGTTGAGAGATCATTTGATGTATTGTAAAAAGTAGTTTTCCTACCTCGGAAAAGAGAAACTTACAACATAAAAAACCAATAGAATACCATGCTTGCTTGTTGCATATAGCACAATTTCATCACACGACATGGAGGAGGAGATACCATACTTCCTGGGGGGAGTGAGAAATTGAGGAAAACATTGAACCCATTCATAGTTACCAAAACACCGCCTAACTTGCCACTGTAGTGGAGATATGGATGGCACAAGGACTTAGGAAAGATATATCTAGTCAATTATGGGATTCCAATAATTGATCATAGTGTGTTATGTTCTGTTGATTTCAATGAGCATCATACTTTTATAGCTTGATATGTTCTTTTCTACACTGTGTTGTAAATTTGATTAAGTTTTAAATTTAAACAATATGAAAAAAAGTATTCTGATTTTAATGAGAGATTACTTTTTGATATGTAGATTTGATTGTAATCATATGCTCAAGTTATGGGTAAAAGAATTTATGTGTGCCAACGTGGGTTACCATGCACCATATAAGTTTACATGAATTCCACTAGCGATGGAAACATGAGTTATTGGACAATGATCCTACACTATAAATGTGGTAGAGATTTTGTGAAAAAATATAGGATCATGGTCTCAGTACACCGCATAGAACGTAATTTGACAATACTTCATGTTTTGAGGAAAACAATGGTTAATCAATTGAGTTTTACATGGAGTGAATGTAGTAATTGGTCAACTAGTTGTGATTATATTTCATCTACCAAAGTGTAAATGTACATATCAGTTGACGAGATAGAAAAGAACAACTCTATTTACCTACCTATGTGAAAGGTTGAATCTTTTCACTAACAGTGGGAGATCAACAATGGAAGAAGGATGAAATAATAGCTAGTTATCACTATTAAATGTATGTAAAAAAGACTCATGATTTTCAGTGATGCTTGTAATTCTTAGTAATAAGGTTAGAAAAAATTTCAAGAAAAGTTTTATGTTAAATCCATCAATTTTAGATTAATGTTTCCTTATTATGGTTCAAACATATAAAAAATTGGTATTATTAGATAAATCCAATAGGGCGGACACATGATTGGCATTGCAAGTGTACAAATATAGCATTACTAAAAGGGTGAACATGGATGATGTCGATATGTAAGAATTTAGTGTATTGAGTGGAAGACTAGAGTTGATTACATATGCCATGGTCAATATGTAAAGCAAACAAGTATCACAATAACATATAAGGATGTAACATGTGTTTTATTTGTGAGGGAATGTATATTTTTCTGTGGATAAAAGATCTTCATGCAACTGCGGAGGCCCCCAAAGACAAAATTAAGTTGCTAAATGATATATATAATGTCCTTAAGCATTAAATAATGAATCTCAAGAACATTGCTAAAACAAACTACAACGGCGAAGATTTATATTAATAAATAATTAATAGAATATGATGATCTTAATAGGACAAGAACTTGGAGGATCTTAATTGTATTATGGATCTACCATCACCTACCACATCTTTGTAATTGTTGATCTTAGATATTTTACTATTTGAAGAAAATATGTACTCCATTCAAAATTTATGTTGACGTGATATTGTTATGACATGCATTCAAACATTATATTCTATCTTATGTTAACTTTGTATAATGTTATTAAGTAATCATCTTTAAAATAGAAGTATGAAATATGTTTTCTACCTTACATCAGTATTGTCTAATGTTGAGCGCAGAATGAATAACAATTAAGCTCTATGACGAAAACAAAAACTTTGTCAGATAGTATATTATCGTTTGTGCATTTGTTCATCGCACAATGCACTTGTAATTAACAAGTGATGTGATAAAATTTTACTTTTATGTACATACCATCTTATCAGGCAATTCAACTAACTAAATGACGCAATCATAGGGAATGACCAAATTGTGATGTAATATATAATCAAACTCTATGATTTGAACCAAATTGCTGTCCATGGACAATCTCGATATTAAGAAAACAGATTTTATTCGAAATCCGGTCTATCCCAGTTGCAAGCCAAAATGTGTCAGAATAAGAAAATGGTTGAAATAAGGATATAACTCTTTGTTTTCCAATAGGTTTTGATCTAGTTACCCTATTTCCAAGAGTAGCATACCACGTGTAGGAATATCCGGATTTATTTCAAAATATAGCCTTAGAGTAAATGGTTGGCAAATCTGGACCGATAATTTAGTTTGTACTTCAAAATGTATCAGTTAATAACAACATATCCAGCCAGGGTAGAGGATATATAAAATTCAGTTGCCGCAGCCCAACTATATTAACCTTTTCAAACACGGCTCCTTATTCACGGTTGGCTGCGTCCGGCCTAATCTAGAGTTGCCTTTAAACGTAGAAATTGCCAAATCCGTATCAGGAAGTCGCTCTACAGCGGCTGCCCTCCTTATGATTTGAGAGGGTGATATCTTGTAACTGACGTGGGAAGCGAGTTGTTTGGCCATTTGTGACTATTAGAAGTTGCTTGGTCGAAGAATATTCTAGAACCTCGTTTGGAATTTGATTGTTTGTCTGAATTTATAAGTGATTAATATGGAGAACATATTGATAAAAGAAAGTACAGGTCGTGGATCATGTGTAGTACCAACTTACTGATAAGAGATTTGGTGGTGAATATTAAACAGATATCTTGGAAGGTAATAGAGCAGCTGATGCTTTTTCGGCCCCCTTGTTGGTGAAAACTGCTCAGCTGTTTATTATAAGAACTGCTTGAATTTACTTAATTCACACATCGTAGTTTCTCTTTTCCGTAGCTGGATGGTCGGGGAGAATGAGATATCCTTGCGACTTAAGATAATGAAATGTCATATGAAGTATCAAAGGTTCATGTAGAAATCCCAAAGAAAGACCATAATAAGTTTTTGAGAGGCTGGCAAGATGTAATGGGAAGATCTAGAATTAGAATATTATAAATTACCGAAGATAAGTTTCAAATAACCAGTTCAAAAGAATTAACTGCCGTTTTGAGAATTGGCTAGGTAGTTAATTGGCAATCTGCTTTCAGATTCAGGAAGCAGGGATAGCAGAGTCCAGGACAGAAGATTTCATCTCCTCCTATGACCAAACAAGTCCGAAGGGACCCATGACTCACATAATGTCACTCACCAACCGTTCAAACACACGCTGCGGCAGTATCCCGGCCACGACTTCGGCGGCTAGAATCCTCTTACGCTGCTGGATGTTACCGATGGTCTCGTAATCATCTGCGGTGAGCTTCCAGTCGAAGATGCGGAGGTTCTCCCTCAACCTCTCCCTGTTGTAGCTCTTCACCACGATGGTCACGCCTTGCTCGTACAGCCACCGCAAACAGACCTGTCACACCCCGTCGCAGAAGGAGAAATCAATAAGCCAATTTTCTGAAAGTATACTATAAAACAGAGCATGGAAACAGCAGGATGTGAAGCTTACCTGGGCCATAGACTTGCCTCTAGCAACGGCGACTTCTTTAAGCTCCTTTGACTGCATCAGCGTGCTAACATTTCCGGGGTAGTCCTGCCCGCCAAGTGGATAGTAAGCACAGACATGGATGCTCTTCTCTTTGCAGTACTCCCTCAACTCTGCCTGCTGCCACATCGGATTCATCTCTACCTGGTTAACAGCCGGTGGGATCTTTGCGAACCCAAGCAGCTCGTCGAGCTTACCGCAGGAGAAATTGCTGACCCCGATGTTCCCGACCATGCCGAGCCGCACGCACTCCTCCATCGAAGACCACACGCCCGCGAGGTCCAGCGGGAGGACATCCTCCGCCGGGATGGGGAACACGTATTTCCCCGGGTTGCAGCACAGGGGAAAGTGGATCAAGTAGAGGTCGATTCGATCCAGACCCAAATTCCTGAACGGAAAGAATTCCAATGAATCTATTCAATCCAAGGGATGAGGGGAACAGTTATAGATATGCTACATGAAGCTGCGGCAGATTCGTGGCTTACGTGAGCGTCCGCTGGAGTGCCGGGAGGACAAGATCTGGACTAGCTTCGCAACAATAGAGCTTGGACGTGATGAACAGCTCGTCCCGGGATTCTATGAGCCCGCGCCGAAGGGCCTCGACTATGGCTTCACGGATGGGTATCTCGGACTGGTACAGCGCCGCCGTGTCGATGTGACGGTATCCTGCTTCGATGGCGTCAAGAACACCCTGTGTAGTCTCTGGCGTGCCGAACGGGAACACCGCCGTGCCCAGGGCGACAGATGGCATCAGACCGCCGCTGATTAGTGGAACAACCGGTACTTTGGTCTCTGCCGCCGGCGCCATTTTCGTTGAGTGTGGAGTTGCCCCTCTGGTTTTGATTTGGATTGAATGTGTTTTTTGGCAACCGAAGTAGTCAATGAGTCACACGTAAGAAAGGACGACTGCCTCACCCACGGACATCACGCCTCCGGCGGCCTTTACAAAACTTAATTAAGAGTTTTTTTTCCCAGATATCCCATCTTTCCCATGTTTTGAGAAATCTTAATGAACCCTCGAACCCTACCCAAGTTATCTTTCCTCATCTGAGGAGGAGCATGTGCCATTTCAGGCCTATGCTACCTTCCATCTCTATTGTGTTTCTAATGAAATAAAAAAAATTGTTAACAATATGGCAAGAATAACTATACAATAACTATAATACAAAGGTGTTAATAATACATAAATAATATCTACAATAAAGATAAAAAATGGCTTACATATATTTACTTGTAATACATCAACAATAGTCAGCATAATACAAGTAAAAAAATATATATGTTTTAATTGTTTGAGTCCTAAGTAATATGCTTATGTGAATTCCCACAGTGCTCAAAATTTATTTACAAGCCCCACTCTAATTCTATCTCAAGCGTGAAAAAGTCATGGTTATATAATTTGATTATCACAATTTGCACTTGTCAAGTGGTTCAATCAACATGTGTGGTTGGTTAATTTGTTTGTTGCAAGTTGTGGGTTTCAACCGAGATGGAGCACATGCAAGGGAGATTCATAACAATATTTGAGGGCTCCCGTTCACGTGTTGTTATAATAAGACTGGACCTCCCATCTTTCACATGACACTTAGTAGTATTTATTATTTTTATCATGCAACATAGAAAAATCATAGCTCATTATAAATTGTCACAAGTAAATGTATAAAAAACAATTGTTGTTTGAAATAATGAATTTAAATCAGTATTGCAAAACAATCTAAAATACAAATTCAAAGTAAATATCAAGTTACAAAAAGTAAATATTAGGTTACTTGCTGATGCGTCTTATAGTATTAGTTATGCATTACTTGTAAAGTACGCTGTTCTTGCGTTTAACGTCGTTGTTGTATAAGTGTTTATGTTATATCTTTAAGGATACATATTATAGTTATTGTTTATAGTTATATCAACTTACCATTTTATTTTTCATTTTATTTATTGGTCTCAATATATACAAAAATTGAAGAAGGAAAAATGGAATGCAGCAACAACAGGATGGTACAAAGGGAAGAAAAAGGGAGAAGGGTAAATTGGGCATCATTCTTTTGTGTTTGTGTAGATGGCTAGTCCCAGGGGCTGGTTGGAATTACTCAAAATATGGGGGTAATCTAGAATTGTCATAGAAGACATGGGATTTTACATAAAAACTTTATTTTTAAATGACGGACTCAAGTCAGGTCGGTTTGGTTTGTGATTTTATTTATTGGATTGGATTTGTTTATTTTTTAGGGGGTAAATAGGGATCATTCCCACCATATACTAATCTTATCTTTAACACCATGTTACAAGTGATTTTTACATGACAACCATTCATGTGAGTATTTTAAATTGGATATTTCTCTAAATTAAGCATAATATGCTCTCAACTTGTGGTTGGAGTTTTGCAGGATACAATTTGGTGAATGCATCAATTAGTATATCAGTATTCCTTCATGTGTAGATAATTCCAACTCGTAATTTTTTAGTAACTAGAATATTTTGTGGATTATATGAATTTTAGAATATTATACTATCTTGCCATACTGCATCTAGCTAACCAATACAAAAGAGATGAAATTGTTTTTTTTGTCAATCGAGTGGAAACCTCTCTTTATTATAACATCAAGGATGTCAACAACATGTTTGGGAAAAAAGTCCATAAGCTTTACATGGAAGGAGTATAGAACTATACAAGTCACTATACATAAGAAAGGATAACAAAACAACAATAAGAAGCTATACAATCTATAGAGGACAAAACCCAAGGCAATTGAAGTCCTCCTTCCACTGAAGCTAGGACGTCTCAGCATGGATCATCTAGCTCTCAAAAATAGATAAATTCTTGCTTCTCCACAAGTAGCAGAGGTAACATACTATAGTAGAAAGTTCTTTCTTATTTTTGAAGGATAGGCAATCATGTATAGAATTTGGCCCCCTTTTAATAAACTATCCTCCATATCATGTCCCCATATCTCTTCAACATAGAGACATTTAAAGAAAACATGGTCAATCACGTCTTTACCTTGAAGAAAGAGAATGTAGTCACAAACCAAGCATATGCCTCTTTTCCTTAGTAACTCAACATTAGGCAATCCTTGAACACATATTTTCCATGTGTTCAAACTAAAATTTTCCATAATAGGATAACTCCACACCTAACGGGCCCAATCCACCATCTCCATTTTTGGGAGACCAAGCATCCTTAATACATATGAACTCCTTTCCACAACAAAGAATTATGTCACTCTCAGTGCATTTGAAATGATAACTACTAAGAAAATGTGTTTAGAGGTTTGAGGAGCCCATAATCTGAAATGAGCCAATTTCCACTCTGTAGATAGCACAAATTAAGGTAGAAGCACCTTCACCAAGGAACATGAATAACCTTTTATTTACCTCATTTGGAAGGTACTTACCATCATTCAACCATAGATCCTTACACAAGAAGATTTTGGCTCCCTTATGACTAAAGACTGAATATGTGGTAGGATATTATTTCTAACACTCAGGATTTTGTTCCACATCCAACAGTGATTGTGTGAAGGAATTACACTCCATGTAGTATCATTGTTTAGATATTTAGCATGAACCAATCTCACCCGAGCCAAATCCTTCTTTGTGGAAGTGTTCCAAATATTAACAATGAGACTGGATTCACAAACATCAATTTTCTTCCTAATACCCTGCACACCTTCTTTCTTGCATTTGTGAATTTTCTCCTAAGCAACATAATGGTTGTTCCTTCAATTGTTACTAGATCTACAAGTAAAGTATCTACATAGTTGATCCACAAGATTAGTGACACTAGAGGGAAGGGAAAAGACAACTGAACAATAGAGTTTATTGGTTGTCAAGGTAGATTTAACTAGATCAATCGTCCCTACCATCTTCAAGCTGTCCAACTTATACTTTATCTTATCAATAAAAATGTGACAATGTTTGTGTGTTAATTTCCTGTAAAAGAGTGGTACATCAAGATAACGAATAGGAAGAGTCCCTTCTTCAATGCCTAGAATACTCAGTAACTCCTCCTTAATAGCCATACGACTAAAGAGTGACAATATTTCTTTGCCATGTCTAAGACCATTATAAGGGAAGATTGGCTTAGAAGGTTCTATGTTAATGAGAACTCAATAGCTCGTTGAGGTAAGACACTGAAGAATCCATTCTCTCATGCACATGGGAAAATTCATTCTCTTGAGAGTAGCCATCAAAAAAGACCCATTGATAGAATCATAAGCATTTAGGTGAATCAACTTTAATACACATAGTGGTAGAACTGCTAGACTTATAGAAACTACTAAGAAGTTCCTTAGACAACAAGATAGAATTAGTAATATTCCTTCCATGGACAAAGGTACATCGATTGAAGTCTATAATGCTAGGAAGGACCTCCCTAAACATGTTAGCCATATCCTTGCAAACAATTTTATAGACAAAACTAGACAACATTATCGATCTCCACTCTTTTAACATGTTAGCGTCATTTCTTTTATTGATGAGGGTTATGAATCTGTTCATTTCTTTAAAGAGTATTATTTTATTAAATAAATTAGAAACAAAATAAAACATATCATTGCCAATAATATTCCACGTGCACTTTAAGAACTTAGAGTTAAACCCATAATGTCCCATAACTTTGCCAGGATTAGCATTCTTACAATCCCATCAATCTCCTTCCTTGTCATATAAGTTGATAACATGTTAACCTACTCTTTAAATGGCTTCTAAATATCCCAGTCATTATCCCAATCTTCCTAACCAATATGATTAATATTAAGAAGATATGAATAATAAGCGTCAATATGCTCTTTAATTTCTCTTGGATCTATAACATTGTTATTATCAATTGTCAATGAATTAATTGTATTTCTTTGTCTTCGAGTAATAAGAGAGTTATAGAAAAATTTTATGTTCTTGTTACCATGAGATAGTCATTGAACCCTGGATTTTTGCCTAATACAATATTCCTTCCTATTAACAATAAATGTTTCCCTTTTATCAGTAGCCCTACGTAGAAGATTAGTATTACTTGGGTTAGAATCATCTGTTTTGTTTTAGGGGAGACAGATAAGGCAGCGGAAATAAAAATTTCTTCTCCCAAACCTAGAACAAAGGAAACGTGTCAACGTCTATACAATAGGAAGGATGGTTTGTAGAGGCATACTTTGTCCTGAGGCTTGCTCGGCGATGTTACCTCGCGACTTGCGTGGTCTTCACCTCCAATCTTGGACGGTGTCTGTGCAGCTCCTGGTCACACCGGGACTGGCACCTCCTGGTCTCACCAGGACTGTCAGAATTGATAGCTGTCCTCCGAGCGGCAGAAGTCTCCCGCCTCTGTAGTAGTCCACACGGACCACATGGAACTCCGATGTCCTTGTCCCACAAGGAATCGGAAGGAGTCACACCCTCCTGTCAGCGTACTAGTCACCAACACACTCTCCTGCCACCAGTCACTTTCTACAGTTGTCTTTCCCTTGTTGTGCCTCCCTTATCGGGTAGTACTTGCTCGGGCTCTCTCTCAGTTACCAAAACTAGAGAGAACGACAACTTTGCAGAGCAACTGGTGCACTGATTTGTTATTCTGAGAAGCCCCCACTACCCCTATATATATAGGAGGGTCATGGGATAGGGTTCTCTACCCCGGGTAATGCGAGATTAAAGCAGGAGTAGAAGGGTTTAGAATTTTCCACAAAAACAACCAACTGCACCACCTGAACCGATCATTTCATACATGAAACGGTCGGTTGGGGAGTTGAGCTAATCGATTCAACCTCAACCGATCGGCTGGGACCCCTGAGCCAATCGGTTCATCACATGAGCCGATCGGTTCGTGGTCCTGGTCCAACTCAAATTGACTTTCAAATTTGTTTTCGATTAATCAAATATTAATCCTTGTCCAAATCGAATTTGTACAAGTGAAACAAATGGTATTTGCAAACTAGTCTTCTCACTTTCCCAACGATCCCGGTTAGACCAGTTGAGCTGATCGGTTCAACTCTTGAACCGGTCGTCTCATCCTGTCTTGAGCCGATCGGTTCATCACATGAGTCGACCGGTTCACCAACCTGAGCTGATCGGTTCATCACATGAGCCGATCGGTTGGGGCAGCAAACTGTGCAAATCAGTCAATCGCAGTTTCAATCAATCTGATACTCTAATCAATCGATCCAACACCTTGAATACTATGATTTTGAGCTATCAATTAATTGAGTGTTTAATTGAACTACTAAACTCCTTTAGTAATCAATCTAATCATGGTTTGTGGATAAACTCCTCTTCCAGGTTAACTCCTATGTTTGTGACCCTACAGTTCCATTTCACGTTGGCAATAAAAGTCCATAACACTTATGACTTCACAAGCAAAGAGCGGTGCCTAGTCACACATCAGTTCTACCCAAGTGAAATAGAAAGTTCGAGAACAACTTTCAATCCTACAATCCATGAATGGTGTTACAACGAATGTATAATTCCTTTGTCACTAATATCCCGAATGAACTCAAGGCATGGAACAATCATCCTGTCAACATTCATTCACTTTCTTGATCTCAGAGTAGATTGGAGGAGATATGTATGACATCAATATCATATACTGATTCACACATGCGTGCACATGCCTATCTCAATCCTACTCATCAAGTGACCATGGATATCAAACTCCCTCAGGAGGGACAAATCCCATATCTATCACTCACCCCTCAAAAGCCCCATGTGTCAAAGCCACCCAATCATCACCTTTATAACAACCCATGTTTCAGGACTGCGTTTGATGATGTCAAAGTGTACCCAATGACATGTGTTGAGTGTAGTGATTTCAGGTCAAAGAATCACACTTACCACCATCACTGTGAGAACTGACTGTGACTACCATGTCATGGTTCCATGTGTCAAACTCACGGTGGGTCTGTCTGGTAAACTTGTTCTCTAACAAGTACCTATGTGTTTGGTTTGATATCTCCATATCATGACTAATGAGATTTTGTCATCAACCAACACCACAATCTAGTCTTGTGTGTCATTGTTGTCTATCTACCTTCCAAAATGACATCCGACTAGGGACATAATAAGAATGTACAAACTCTTAGCATCCGTATGATCTCATCGTTTAGGTCCTCAACCTAAAAGCATACATCATTGAGTATTGTCATTCTCTAGACATTCAATCTATTCTATCATTATCTCATATGACTGAACCAAAAAGAATTGGAAGCTTGCCTTTGATCTTTATCAAATCAATCTTAATGTATCCCACCAATCATCCCATGATTGGATCTCAGGGCATACATACCAACATACTCCTACTTGCACTGCGAGCCAATCACCATTGAATCATATTCATAGTGATCTTCAAACATGTCCCATATGTTACTGTGCTCTAGTGCTTACGCGGTGAGTTATGGCAACACCTTGCCAAAGTCGGTATTAACTGCATGTCTCTCATCTCTTCACTGTACGTCACACGTATGAGATGGAGTTGTTGTAATCTGTGATCTAGTATTCCTTCGGTAACCTTTAGCCTTATTGCATGATCAAGAACCCAACTTGTCATCAATGACCGGAATATCTATAAGTTCATCTCATGAACTTCTAGATCCATATAGTATCCACTACTGTTATCTAACAAATGGATACTCAACATTTCCTTTTAAACAACTTTATTGGAATGTTTCCAATTATCAACATACATTCACTTTTATGTATCCCATATATTTATTTTGTGATTATTTTTCTATCCTTTTCGAAAGTTCGCATCAGTGTAACTCTTTACAGTGAACCCTTCCTAATTTCCATAGAACTAGTACTTCTCAAGTACTTATCAAGTTCTTATGGTATTCCAGTAACCCTTACTGGAACTAGACAGACATCCGCTCGTCATGTCCCACATAGGAGTCATCAGGATGAGTATATCATATTGTCATGTCCTACATACAAGATGATAAATGCATTTTGTTCTTGCCATGTCCATATATGCAAGATGATGGGATGATCACATACATGATAGATCCATATCTATCCTTAGTGTTCCCATTCTTCATAAGAATTGGACACTTGGCATTGGGATACTAACTCCATGTAACATGGACACGTTTTCTCCTACTGAATATGTGTATACTGAACCCTTTAGTATAGATTGCCAATGTATGCTCTCTCCTTTTAGATCAAGAGGTTTTCGAGAACTATCTCTATAGATCTCTATTTCTATCCCATAGGAAACATCTCTACCTTCCTTAAAGATAATTTCCACTTTGGATTTCCAATCTAGAACATTTCCATTTCACATCAACATGTGGAATGTGAATACGCTCCCACTAAATCACATGTCTCTCTTTATCTTTGACATATTAGTATAACCCTTTGACTATATCATCAAAGTAAAGATCACAGTTCTGAGTTGCTTGTACTCAATCAATCACATTGATTAGTCCATTATAACTTATAGACTTCATTTGCATTGATGGATTCATAAACCTTATAGGTTGTGTCACGTACACATCCTTGTTTTATTCCTCATAGGAATGCGGCTTTAGTATCCATATGCCAAATCTCTTAGTCATTAAGTTGCAATTAACAAGCATCATCCTTTTCAAAATGTTATCCATGTGTCTTAACACTTAAGACTCATTTGCACTTATGGATTTTATCCTAATGGGTGCTACCATCAAGGTCATACCTTATGGTTTACATGGAATTCATTTAGGATGTAATGGTCATAAACCATAACTCAAAATCTAGTTCCTCATATTCATCTAGATAGTTGACTCATCTCATGACCAACTCATCACATAGATAATTGAGGTTTATCTATCAAGGATATAAGAACACACAAGTCCTTGTGATTCTTAGTGTCCTTTATTAGTGTGGGGTATTCTTTATTAAGAAGAAATTAATTATTTGATAATCATCCTCTAACTCCTTAGAGTATGACTCCTTATTGATTTAGACATAACCATGCCTTAATCATGAGTTTACTATGATACACTATCATAATCACTCATAAGGATCTCAAACATTTGGTTCAAGTATTTCATTCATTGATCTCATCAAGAATTAACACTTTACCAAATTCATACTTCATCTATGATATTCTTGAACACTTCAAGATATTCATATTGGTATTTCTCTAAACACCGTTTGAAGTATTAGCATTAACTCCAATAGGTATGTAAATACATCACATGTATTATATCTAATAGGATAATCATTCTCCCACTACCATTAGTGAAGATTGATTAATCATGTCCAAGAGATTCATGTCTCTTACTGGTCCTCTAACCAAAAGAGTCTAGATTTATCCATCATATGGAAACTAGAAATGAATTTCTCATGATTTATGCTAATTTGATTGTTTGAGTTATCAATAACCTTTAGGTATCATTTTATCTTATGCATACCAAGTACCACAAGATAGAAAAGGCATTTCCGTAAAGATCATATGTTTTGAGATTGAAACATCAACTTTATTAATTGCTATCATTGTCATACAATATGAAAAAATAAAGTGTTAAATAAAGTGTTTCTATCCATTGGCAAATATGAAATAGCAGTTCATAACTCTATTACATGCCTTCAAGGCTGAAAATAAAGGAAAGTACTCCTATCTATGGCGGAAACACTTACCCCATTTATTGAGTGCTTCACATTTTATATCTTGGTATCATATACCTCAAAAATGTTACAAATTTATTTCATGACACCTTTAGGTGGAGATGTCCGTTGCCTCCTTCTTCTTTAGTTCTTCCAGATAGAGTGGACAATTCCTTTTCCAATGTCCTAATTTTTGACAATGGTGGCAATTGCCTCTCTTGGTCACACCTCCTTTGGCATTGAGATCTAAAGACGCCTTAGGCTGCTGGCTAGCATCAGAACCCTTCTTAGCTTTGCCCTTACCCTTGTGCTTGGACTTGCCTTTCTTATTGTTGATCATCATCATAGACTTAGGCTTGTCTTTCTTCATCTGTATCTCGGCTGTCCTCAACATGCCCAACAACTCTGTCAATGGCTTGTGAAAGTTGTTCATGTTGTAGTTCATCACAAACTGACTGTAGGATTCTGGCAACGATTGCAGTATCACGTCAGTAGCCAACTCTTAGCTTAGGGGAAATCCCAATCTCGTCAGGTTCTCCACATATCCAATCATCTTTAGTGTGTGAGGACCAACTGGATCTCCTTCTGTCATGACACACTTGAACAATGCCCTGGAGACATCATATCTCTCTTGTCGTGCTTGATCTTCATACATGTTCTTGAGATGCTAAATCATCTCAATGACACCCATGTTCTCATGTTGTCTCTGCAACTCGTGGTTCATGGAGCACAACATCAAGCACTTTGCATCAATGGCATCATCAGAATGCTTCTTGTAAGCATCCCTTTCTGCCTTTGGTGCAGTAGGAGCAGGTTCCTCTGGAACTAGAGTATCCAGGACATAGAGCTTTCACTCTTGAGTGAGAACAATTCTCAATGTCCTAAACCAGTCGTGGAAGTTAGTCCCATTCAGCTTGTCCTTCTCAACGACCGATCACAATGAAAAATGATCGTTGTTTGTTGTCATTTGAACTACAAAAGGAAATATATGCAATTTAGTCCAAAACTCAATTTTGACTTATTTGATTGATTTGAAAGATTGACGATATAATTAGGACTTTAATTAATTATCGCTCCCACTATTTTTGTTCAAATTGATAGTTGTCACCATCAATTTGGAAGATTGTAGTGAACAACCTTCTAGTGGGTCAAAATCCTGAAATCCTCTGAGTCATGGACCAGCTAGGGCTGTCACCCACAACTTAGATCTTTCAGGTAGGCAACTCTTGCCAATTGCATCATATGAAACTCTTGTAAGATGTCACATGCAAATCCTTGCCATGATCACCTCCATGCCTCAAGGTGCTAGATCCTATCTAGGTCACCTTGTTAAGTCCAACCCAAAACCAACATGATGAATATGCACCCTTCTAGGACATGCCCACATATTCATCCTACATGCTTCCACGAGATAGACGGTGCACCACGCTAGGGTGTTCCCATACTTAGCCGATCAAGCTTTTCATGTGTGTCGCATTTGGAAGGCATCTAAAACTTTAATATTTAAATGAGGGATTTGGTTTTTATAGGTACATATACATATCCAATCACCACAATATATAGTACGTATCGTATACATGTTATATCCCATAGAAAACATGCGAAACGAAAAAAGTGATGATTATGGCCATCCTAATGTGATTCCTCGAGCCAAGAGGAATCACGATCATCTAGGTCTATGTCACACGCAACATGTACAAGATGAACTCTGTGCTTTGCCTTTACTGGGTTTGATCAACTCATCTCCATGGTTGATCGGCTCGCCATCAGGCCGTTCATCTAGGTGCCACCAGCCGATCGGTTGGCTCCTCCAACCGATCGATCCGTCTGGTCATCGTGCATCTCCTCATGGCCTCCACCTGATCGTCTCGCTCAACGAACCGGTCGTATGGATCACCAACCGATCGGTTCACTCCTTGAACTGATCGTCTCAGTTGTCGTCAGGTTGTCCGCCGTTCTTTGACATAATAAGAAATAAAATCTATCCTATTTTACATTTGAATTGGGAAACCTTGAGTTATATTCGGGGGGAGCAAAGGTAGGAAAGAAATCTCTAGTTATCTTGAGTTACATCAAGAATAGGAGATAGGGAATCGGTGCGCAGACTGAGATGCAAGCAACCACATACACCAAGCACACATACATAGGGTTTATTGGCCATAACCACGCTATACATCCACCACAAAACTCATTTAAGGGCGACACGTATCGAGTGCATTTGTAACACCCCAATCCTTTTTATGCATATTTTCAAACTATTTTATTCCTTGCATGCTCTTTTTCTAAATAAGATAATTGTTGAGGATTTAAATGCAAATTGCCCATGTTAGTTTTGCAAATTCATTTTATTATGTCCAATTGCTCTATTATCCTTGTTTCATTTAAAGAAAATGTTTTCATTTATATCTATGCTCTTTTGTTTAAGAAAATGAGAATAAATGCTTTTATGACAAATTTTCTCTCTCATATGATAATTAGTGAATTTCTTGTTTAATCTCTTGCTTAATGGCCTCCATCTCATTAATTGAAAAGAAATAATGTTAAGTGCACATTTTCATGTTTTGTAATTCTTATTTGATAAATTAATGGCTTTATTGACACTCATCATGGTCATTTAAGTGTACATGGTAGTTTTGCTATATTAGGCCTAAAATGGGTACAAACACAATATCTTATGGCATGGGAATGTTCTAGACCCTCTATTTTGCCTATGGTTCAAATTTGAACCCACTATGACCATGTTTGACCCTCTAATTAATTTGAGAGAGGTTTTGAGTATAGTATGACCAAGATTTGAATGAAATCTCATTTATGCAGCCGATTTAAGCTATAGTTCATTTTAATTGCATTTGTCACGCATTACTTCATGCATTTTATTTTCGTGCACATCTTCAGCCCTTGGATCAGGATCCAACGACACGCCCATCTTCTTCTTCCTCCGTTACTCTCACAATTGGAAGCCGTTTCACTGGCTGTTATTTTCCCCCACCTCGTTCTCACTCCATGATGCATCGTTTCTCTTGATTCTTTCACCAATGAGATCGCGAGGCCAATCCAAACCCAGCAATCCCTTACTCACCCTCCATCTCTCCCGTTTGATGAAATGCCCAATATAGGGCATCACCCCCCTCCACCATTGATGCACAGACGGCCTCCTAGCTTCCCTCGCCGCCACCTAAACGCTCAGAGAGCATCGCCTAGCCCCGAGACTCCCTCCTCCACTGCCAATTTGTTCCTTGGAGCCTCAAGTCTCCTTTTCCTACTCGCTTTTGGTTTCAGGCAACCTTGGTTTCGCCTTGGCTTTTTACTGTACCTCCGGTCAAATTAATGGTAGGGAACCATCGAGGGACCTTCTGTCTTCTTTCTCTATCGCTATTTTGGCTCGCGATATGCCCAATCGCCGTACCCTACAGTTGGGTTGATTGGTGCTCACCAACGTCACCTCTGTGCTACTTCAGAGCCTCTCCGGCCAAGGTTACACCGCCCAAAGACTCGTCTAACTCCGACACGCTGCAAGGAGTGCCTTGATGGCCTCGGCGGGTAGTTTCTCACTGGATTCCAGTACATGGCCTCCTTCCCTGTTTCTACTTGTTCTCTAGTTTTTCGATGAGCTAGTGACCCCTTTGGTCCTTGCCCTTGTACTTTGTTCTCGCCACTTCGGTTTACTCAGAGAGTCCTTCCCTCTCGTTTCAGAATGATTCTCGTTATGTTTTCATGTTTCTGTTCTTGGGTTGCTCCTCCCGCCATGGTCGAAGAGCTCCTGAAGCTCAATGTTGTCCCTGGACCCGAGCTTTAGCTCAACAGGTTCGGTTTGGCATAAGGAAGCCCCAGAGAACCTCAGTTCTCCAGGAAGGACGACCCTCCACTCATAAGATCTGGGACCGATTCTCCACCCTTACTGCTGGTGTTAGGTTTTAGGGGAGGCAGAGAAGGCAGCAGAAACAAAAATTTCTCCCCCAAACCCAAAACAAGGAAACGCATCAACGTCTATATAATAGGAAAGGATGGTTTGTGGAATCATACCTTGTCCCGAGGCTTGCTCAGTGATAATACCTCGCACCTTGCGCAGTCTTCAAATCCGGTCTTGGATGGTGTTTGTGCAGCTCCTAGTCGCACCGGGACTCACAAATCCTCCTCTCACCGGACTGTCAGATGACAGTTGTCCTCCTAAGCGGCAGTGACCTCCCGCCTCTGAAGTAGTCTACACGGACCACCTGGAACTCCACACTACTTGTCCCACAAGGAAGTGGAAGGAGTCGCACCCTCCTGTTGACATACTAGTCGCCAACACACTCTCCTGCCTCCAGTTGCAACTACAATTGTCTTTTCCTTGTTGCGCCTCCCTTTGCGGGTAGCACTTGCTCGGTTACCAAAACCAGAGAGAAGGACAACTTTGTAGAGCAAATGGTTGCACTGAGTTGTACTTTGAGAAGCCCCCAATACCCCTATATATAGGAGGGTCATGGGACAGGGTTCTCCATCCCGGGCAATGTGGGACTAAAAGTAGGAGTAGAAGGGTTCAAGATTTTCCACAAAAACAACCAACTCGCAACTTGAACCGATCGTTTCATTTCTGAAATGGTCGGTTGGGGATCTGAGCCGGTCGGTTGACACTCAACCGATCGGTTGGGACCCATGAGCCGGTCGGTTCACTTTCTGAACCGGTCGGTTCGTGGTCCTGACCAGTTCCCGATTGACTTTCCAACTTTTTGTTTCTAATTGGCATCAAATACCAATCCTTGTTCCAATCAAATTGGGCAAGTGAAACGAAAGGAAAATTCTCACTAATCTGACTTTCCCAACTTGCTCGGTTGCAACAGTTGAACCGATTGTTTCAACACTTGAAGCAATCGTTCACCCTGTCCATGAGCCGATCGACTCAACACTTGAGCCGACCCGTTCACCAAGCTCAGCCGATCGGTTCATCACATGAGCCAATCGGTTGGGAGTGCAGATTGTACAGAACCAGTCAATTGTGATTTCAATCAATCTGATACTCTAATCAATCTGTCCAACACCTTGAACACTATGATTTTGACCTATCAATCAATTGAGTGTTTAATTGAACTACTAAACTCCTTTAGTAATCAATCTAAACATTACTTGTGGACAAAACTCCTCTTCCAGGTTAAATCCTATGTGTGTGACCCTGCATGTCCATTTCACGTTGGCAGTGAAAGTCCATAACACTTATGACTTCACAAGCAAAGAGCGGTGCCTAGTCACACATCAGTGCTACCCAAGTGAAAGTAGAAAGTTGGAGAACAACTTTCAATCCTACAATCTGTGAATGGTGTTATAGTGAATGTATAATTCCTTTGTCGCTGATATCCCGAATGAACTCAAGACATGGAACAGTCATCCTGTCAACGTTCATTCACTTTCTTGATCTCAGAGTAAATTGAACGAGATATGTATGACATCAATATCACATATTGATTCACACATCCGTGCGCACACCTATTTCAATCCTACTCATCAAGTGGCCTTGGATATCAAACTCCCTCAGATTGGACAAATCCCATATCTATCACTCACCCCTCAAAAGCCCCATGTGTCAAAGCCACCCAATCATCACCTTTATAACAACCCATGTTTCAGGACTGCGTTTGATGATGTCAAAGTGTGCCCAATGACATGTGTTGAGTGTAGTGATTTTAGGTCAAAGAATCACACTCACCACCATCACTGTGAGTACTGACTGTGACTACCATGTCATGGTTCCATGTGTCAAACTCACGGTGGGTCTGTCCGGTACACTTGTTCTCTAACAAGTACCTATGTGTTTGGTTTGATATCTCTATATCATGACTAATGAGATTTTGTCATCAACCAACACCACAATCTAGTCTTGTGTGTCATTGCTGTCTATCTACCTTCTACAATGACATCCGACTAGGGACATAACAAGAATGTACAAACTCTTAGCATCCGTATGATCTCATCGTTCAGGTCCTCAACCTGAAAGCATAAGTCATTGAGTACTGTCATTCTCTAGACATTCAATATGTTCTATCACTATCTCATATGAATGGACCAGAAAGAATTGGAAGCTTGCCTTTGATGTTTATCAAATCAATCTTAATGTATCCCACCAATCATCCCATGATTGTCTCTCAGGGCATACATACCAACAGACTCCCACTTGCACTACGAGCCAATCACCCTTGAATCATATTCATAGTGATCTTCAAACATGTCCTACATGTTACTGTGCTCTAGTGCTTAACATAGTGAGTAATGGCAACACCTTGCCAAAGTCAATATAAATTGCATGTCTCTCATCTCTTCATTGTACGTCACACGTATGAGATGGAGGTGCCGTAATATGCGATCTACTATCCCTTTGCTAACCTTTAGCCACATTGCATGATCAAGGATTCCATACTTGTCATCAATGAGGGGAATATAAGTTCATCTCATGAACTTCCAGATCCATATAGTATCCACTGCTGTTCTCTAACACATAGATACTCGGCATTTCCCTTTTAAATGACTTTATTGGAACACTTCCAATTATCAACAAACTTTCACTTTTATATATCCTATATATATATTTTGCGATTAATTTTCTGTCCTTTTGGAAGTTCGCATCAATGTAACTCTTTACATCGAACTCTTCCTTATATCCATAGAACTAGTACTTTTCAAGTACTTATCAAGTTCTTATCGTTTCCAGTAACCCGTACTAGAAGTAGACAGCCATCCACTCATCATGTCCCACATACGAGTTATCAGGATGAGCACATCATATTGTCATGTCCTACATACAAGATGATGAATGCATTTTATTCTTGCCATGTCGATACATGCAAGATAATGGGATGATTACATACATGATAGATCCATATCTATTCTTAGTGTTCCCATTCTTCATAAGAATTGGACACTTGGCCTTGGGATACTAACTCCATGTAACATGGACAAGTTTTCTCCATTGAATCTGTGTACACTGAACCCTTCAGTACAGATTGCCAATGTATGCTCTCTCTTTTCTAGGTCAAGAGGTTTTCGAGAACTATCTCTATAGATCTCTATTCCTATCACATAGGAAACATCTCTATCTTCCTTAAAAATAATTTCCACTTTTTGGATTTCCATTCTAGAACATTTCCATTTCACATCAACATGTGGAATGTGAACACGCTCCCACTAAATCACAGATCCCTTCTTTATCTTTGACATATCTGTCAAACCCTTTGACTATATCATCAAAGTAAAGATCCAATTCTGAGTTGCTTGTACTCAATCAATCACATTGATTAGTCCATTGTAACTTATAGACTTTATTTGCATTAGTGGATTCATAAACCTTATAGGTTGTGTCACGTACACATCCTTGTTTTATTCCTCATAGGAATGCGATTTTAGTATCCATATTCCAAATGTCTTAGTCATTAAGTTGCAATCAACAAGCATAATCCTTCTCAAAATGTTATCCATGTGTCTTAACACTTAAGACTCATTTGCACTTATGGATTTCATCCCAATGAGTGCTACCATCAAGGTCATACCTTATGGTTTACATGGAGGTCATTTAGGATGTAATGGTCATCTACCATAACTCAAAATCCGGTTCCTCATATTCATCTGGATAGTTGACTCATCACATGAACAACTCATCACATAGATAATTGAGGTGTATCTGTCAAGGATATAAGAACTCACAACTCCTTGTGATTCTTAATGTTCTTTATTAGTGTGGGGTATTCTTTATTTAAGAAGAATTCAGTTATTTGATAATCATTCTCTAACTCCTTAGAGTATGATTCCTTCTTGATTTAGACATCACCATGCCTTAATCATGAGTTCACTATGATACACTATCATAATCACTCATAAGGATCTCAAACATTTGGTCCAAGTATTTCATTCATTGATCTCATCAATAATTAACACTTTACCAAATTTGCACTTCATCTATGATAATCTTGAACACTTCAAGATATTCATATTGGTATTTCTCTTAAACACCATTTGAAGTATTAGCATTTGTTCCAATAGGTATGTAAATACATCACATGTATTATACCTAATAGGATAATCATTCTCCCACTACCATTAGTGAAGATTGATTAATCATGTACAAGAGATTCATTTCTCTTACTGGTTCTCTAACCAAAAGAGTCTAGATTTATCCATCATATGGAAACTAGAAATGAATTTCTCATGATTGATGCTAATTTGATTGTTTGAGTTATCTATAACTTTTAGGTATCATTTTTATCTTATGCATATCAAATAACACAAGATAAACAAGGCATTGCCACAAAGATCATATCTTTAAGATTGAAAATCCAACTTTATTAATTACCATCATTGTTATACAATATGCAAAAATAAAGTTTTTCTATCTATTGGCAAATATGAAATAGCAGTTCATAACTGTATTACATGCCTTATAGGCTGAAAATAAACTAAAGTACTCCTATCTATGATGGCAACACTTGCCCCAATTATGAGTGCTCTACACTTTACATCTTGGTATCATATACCTCAAAAAGTGTTACAAGTTTACTTTCATGACACCTTTATGTGGAGACTTCAGTTGCCTCCTTCTTCTTTTGTTCTTCCAGATAGAGAGGACAATTCCTTTTCCAATGTCCTGGCTTTTGACAATGGTGGCAATTTCCTTTCTTGGTCACACCTCCCTTGGCCTTGAGAGCTGAAGACGTCTTGGGCTCCTGGCTAGCATCAGAACCTTTCTTAGCTTTCCCTTGCCCTTGCGCTTGGACTTGCCTTTCTTGCCCATGATCACCATCATAGACTTAGGCTTGTCCTTCTTCATCTGTATCTCGGCTGTCCTCAACATGCCCAACAACTCTGACAGTGGCCTATCAAAGTTGTTCATGTTGTAGTTCATCACAAACTGACTGTAAGATTCTGGCAACGATTGCAGTATCACGTTAGTAGCCAACTCTTGGCTCAGTGGAATTCCCAGTCTCTGTAGGTTCTCCACATACCCAATCATCTTGAGTGTGTGAGGACCAACTGGATCTCCTTCTGTCATGACACACTTGAACAATGCCCTAGAAACATTATATCTCTCTTGCCGTGCCTGATCTTCATACATGTTCCTGAGATGCTGAATCATCTCAATAACACCCATGTTCTCATGTTGTCTCTGCAACTCGTGGTTCATGGAGCACAACATCAAGCACTTTGCATCAATGGCATCATCAGAATGCTTCTTGTAAGCATCCCTTTCTGTCTTTGGTGCATTAGGAGCGGGTTCCTCTGGAATTGGAGTATCCAGGACATAGAGCTTACGCTCTTGAGTGAGAACAATTCTCAATGTCCAACACCAGTCGTGGAAGTTTCTACCATTTAACTTGTCCTTGTCAAGGACCGATCGCAAAGAAAAGTTGTTGTTGTTTGTTGCCATTTGAACTACAAAAGGAAATATGCAATTTTAGTCCAAAAACTCATTTTTGACTTATTTGATTGATTTGAAATTTTGACGATATAATTAGGCCTTTAATTAATTATCGCTCCCACTATTTTACTTCAAATTGATAGCCCTCACCATCAATTTGGAAGATTGCAGTGTACGACCTTGTAGTGGGTAAGATCCTGAAATCCTCTAAGTCATGGACCAGCTAGGGCTGTCACCCACAACATAGATCTTTCAGGTAGGAAACTCTTGCCAATTGCATCATATGCAACTCTTGATAAGATGTCATATGCAACACCTTGCCATGATCATCTCCATTCCTCAAGGTACTAGATCCCATCTAGATCACCTTGTTAAGTCTGACCCAAAGAAAACACGATACATATGCACCCTGCTAGGGCAGACCCACACATTCATCCTTCACGCTTCCACGAGATAGATGGTGCACCACGCTAGGGCGTGCCCACACTTGGTCGATCAAGCTTTTCACATGTGTCGCATTTGGAAGGCATCTAATACTTAATATTTTAATGAGGGATTTGGTTTTTATATACATATACATATCCAATCACCACAATACATAGTACATATCATATACATGCTATATCCCAAATAAAACATGCAAAATGATAAAAGCGATGATTATGGCCATCCTAATGTGATTCCTCGAGCCAAGAGGAATCACAGTCATCTAGGTCTACATCACATGCAACCTGTACAAGATGAACTCTATGCCTTGCCTTCCGAGTAGATCAACTCATCACATGAGTAGCCTGCTCGATCTGATCCGGTCGTCTGGGTGCCACCAACCGATCAGTTGGCTCCTCCAACCGATCAGTTTTCCTGGTCGTCGTGCATCTCCTTCTGGCCGCCACCCGCTCGTCGCGCTCCTGGAACCAGTCATCAACCGATCGGTTCACTGCTTGAATCGATCGTCTCGAATGTCAACCGATCGGTTCACACCTTGAACCGATCATCTCAACTGTCGTTTGGATGTCCGCCGGGGCTTTGACATAACAGGAAATAAAATCTATCCTAATGTACATTGCTTTAAAAGGAAAACCCCAAGTTACATTCGAGGGGAGCAAAGGTAGGAAAGAATCTCAAATTATTTTGAGTTACATTAGGAATAGGAGAAGGAAGATCGGTGCGCAGACCGAGATGCAAGCAACCACACACAACCATTCACAGATAGGGTTTATTGGCCATAACCATGCTATACATACACCACAAAACTCGTTTAAGGGTGACGCGTATCGAGTGCATTAATAATACATATCATATATGTAATTGGGATTTGTGGATTTAGGATTGGACATGCATAAAGCCAATTTTATTCGCATCGTATGCAAAAAATAAAGGCGACAAACCAAAATTGATCATATCGATATTCCTAAAATATAGAGCAGTTGACGTGGCTCTGATACCACTGTTAGGTTTTAGGGGAGGCAGAGAAGGCAGTGGAAACAAAAATTTCTCCCCCAAACCCGGAATAAGGAAACACGTCAACGTCTATATAATAGGAAAGGATGGTTTGTGGAATCATACCTTGTACCGAGGCTTGCTCGGCGACAATACCCTGCGCCTTGCGCGGTCTTCAAATCCGGTCTTGGACGGTGTCTGTGTAGCTCCTTGTCGCACCGGGACTGACAACTCCTCCTCTCACCAGACTGTCGGATGACAGTTGTCCTCCTGAGTGGCAGTGACCTCCCGCCTCTGAAGTAGTCCACACGGACCACCTGGAACTCCACACTCCTTGTCCCACAAGGAAGTGGAAGGAGTCGCACCCTCCTGTTGATGTACTAGTCACCAACACACTCTCCTTCCTCTAGTTGCAACTGCAGTTGTCTTTCCCTTGCTGCACCTCCCTTTGTGGGTAGCACTTGCTCGGGCTCTCTCTCAGTTACCAAAACTAGAGAGAAGGACAACTTTGCAGAGCAACTGGTTGCACTGAGTTGTACTTTGAGAAGCCCCCAATACCCCTATATATAGGAGGGTCATGGGACAGGGTTCTCCATCCCGGGCAATGCGAGACTAAAAGCAGGAGTAGAAGGGTTCGATATTTTCCACAAAAACAACCAACTCGCAACTTGAACCGATCATTTCATTTCTGAAACGGTCGGTTGGGGATCTGAGCCGGTCGGTTGACACTCAATCGATCGGTTGGGACCCATGAGCCAGTCGGTTCACTTTCTGAACCGGTCGGTTCGTGGTCCTGACCAATTCCCGATTGACTTTCCAACTTTGTGTTTCTAATTGATATCAAATACCAATCCTTGTTCCAATCAAATTGGGCAAGTGAAACGAAAGGAAAATTCTCACTAATCTGACTTTCCCAACTTGCTCAGTTGCAATAGTTGAACCGATCGTTTCAACACTTGAAGCAATTGTTCACCCTGTCCATGAGCTGATCGACTCAACACTTGAGCCGACTAGTTCACCAAGCTCAGCCGATCAGATCATCACATGAAACGATCGATTGGGAGTGCAGATTGTACAGAATCAGTCAATTGCGATTTCAATCAATCTGATACTCTAATCAATCTATCCAACACCTTGAACACTATGATTTTGAGCTATCAATCAATTGAGTGTTTAATTGAGCTACTAAACTCCTTTAGTAATCAATCTAAACATTGATTGTGGACAAAACTCTCTTCCAGGTTAAATCCTATGTGTGTGACCCTGTAGGTCCATTTCACATTGGCAGTGAAAGTCCATAACACTTATGACTTCACAAGCAAAGAGCGGTGCCTAGTCACACATCAGTGCTACCCAAGTGAAAGTAGAAAGTTGGAGAACAACTTTCAATACTACAATTCGTGAATGGTGTTATAGTGAATGTATAATTCCTTTGTCGCTGATATCCCGAATGAGCTCGAGGCATGGAATAGTCATCCTGTCAACGTTCATTCACTTTCTTGATCTCAAAGTAGATTGAATGAGATATGTATGGCATCATTATCACATACTGATTCACACATGCGTGTGCACGCCTATTCCAATCCTACTCATCAAGTGGCCTTGGATATCAAACTCCCTCAGGAGGGACAAATCCCATATCTATCACTCACCCCTCAAAAGCCCCATGTGTCAAAGCCACCCAATCATCACCTTTATAACAACCCATGTTTCAGGACTGCGGTTGATGATGTCAAAGTGTGCCCAACGACATGTGTTGAGTGTAGTGATTTCAGGTCAAAGAATCACACTCACCACCATCACTGTGATACTGAATGTGACTACCATGTCATGGTTCCATGTGTTAAACTCACGGTGGGTCTGTCCGGTACACTTGTTCTCTAACAAGTACCTATGTGTTTGGTTTGATATCTCTATATCATGACTAATGAGATTTTGTCATCAACCAACACCACAATCTAGTCTTATGTGTCATTGATGTCTATCTACCTTCCACAATGACATCCGACTAGGGACATAACAAGAATGTACAAACTCTTAGCATCCATATGATCTCATCGTTCAGGTCCTCAACCTGAAAGCATACGTCATTGAGTACTGTCATTCTCTAGACATTCAATCTGTTCTATCACTATCTCATATGACTGAACCAGAAAGAATTGGAAGCTTGCCTTTGATTATTATCAAATCAATCTTAATGTATCCCACCAATCATCCCATGATGCTCTCAGGGCATACATACCAAATGCTGGAGCCATGGCTCGTGTGGTGAAGGTGAGGAGCAATCGAGGTCCTGAAATGACCTTAGTGACCCCGTCAGCCTATTTTGGTGTTTTTCACCCGCGAGGGTATTTTCGAGTTTTCACGCCCTATTTCTTTGATCACCGAGGCAAGCCTTGTTGCCAATTTCGCCAAGCCTGATTGGGCCAAATCAGGAGTTGGCCCACTATTTTTGGATTTGGATAAAAATATATGTATACGTGGCTTTATCTCGATTTTTGATTGATCGATTCTTTGGAAATTCCTAGTAAATCGCCTATTTATCGGAAAATTATGCAAAAATATGTTTTGGAAAGGATTTTCAATGAGAAATACTATTTTCTAGTTTTTATCAACTGATTGTGCTGTTTTCACATTTCAATATTTATATGAACAAATTAGGGTTTAATGTTGTATAATGAAAGACATATATGTTAATTTTAGGTGTTTAAGAGGATCCAATCAGTCAAACAAGGTTTGACTTATGTGATTTAGCTCAAGGTAAGCGGGCCATACCCTTTGCATTGATAATAATTGGTTTATTGAATGTTTATGATTTATATTAACCACTTTATGTTAAAGTCATGATTAATGCATGTTTTCTTCAATGTATATGATTATTGGATGTTGATTGTTATAATATAAGTCTAAGAATAGAAATCACATTAAGACTATGAATTATGATTAAGATGCATGAATCCAAGATTAAGAGGGAAGAGATTCCCATCCATGCTTAAGAGGAAGAAGTCCCAATTATGTTCAAGAGGGAGAAATCCCAATTAAGATCAAGTTTAGGTTATTAAGAAGATAAGTAAAGCCTAAGAAAGATCATGGTTAGGGGAAATTGATTTAGATTTATATGCACCTTGTTATGGGCTTTCTGAGTATTATGGGCTTTCCGAGTAATTATGGGCTTTTCGAGCATTATGGGCTCCTTATGGGGCATTACGAGAGGAGCACACACTTCTTGTCAAATTCTTTATGTAAAAGATACCAGGAAATGATTAATGTTAATGCATGTTCATGTTTATGTTAAATCACTTTATATGTTATTTTTATGCTTTATAACATGCCAATGCCGCTTAATTACCATGTTTGTTTTTCCTTTGCATGGCTGGGGATGAGATGTCCACAGATGTTGGAGCCAAAGGGAAGGAGACATCTTGAAGAGATTCCAAGGATCAAAGACCTTAGAAGTTGTTGCCTGGTGGGACGTCCATCTATGGAGATCCTATCTTTCATATGTTATCTAGAATATGTGTAACTTTAGAATCATGATGTAGTTTTCTTTCTAAGAACTTATGTATGAATCTATGTTTCAATAATGCCAAGTGTTATTTGTTTCTTGAGATGAGATCATGCATGTGACAATCCCTCCCTGAAATGCCAAGTACTCCACATTATGGATAATTTTGGGGATTAGGCTGTGCTTCCGCTGGTTACGTAAGAAACCGTAGGGAGGGGTGTTACATTAATTGTAACATCCCTGACCTGGGTTATGAGCTAACCCTAGGTGTTTTGCCTAAATATGTAATTAAATCCTTGTGATTAACTCTGAGCATGTAATTAAGCTTCTCAGAAATGTATATTTCAGTTTTTGCTCCTTTTTATATAAAGTTGTAGCACTGTTTTGTAATACAGGGACCTATGTGCAATTTACCCATTTAGAAGGGTTAACCTGCAATTTGCACATGATGAGGTGTTCCTCTGATGTTGAGACATCATGAGAAACATTTTGGTAAAGTTTGAGGGATTTCCCAAGCTAGAGCACCAAGGTGCAGCTGTGGAAGCAATCCCAGGGCTTAAAACCCTAATTTGGGGTAAAATGCAACTTACCCAAATGATGGGAAGCAATTTGTAAAGAATGTCATCTAAAGTATCTTTTTAGACTTTTGCCATCATTTAGAGAAGAAATGATGAGAAATTCACCTCAATTGAGTTATCAAGTTAAGAAATAGGCTCTGTGATTGAATAATCAGGGTATATGTGCAATATCCCTTTAAGTATGAACTTTATTATTAGATTGTCCTTCCTTGCCTTCTTTTCTATAACTTAAGATAAGGTTTGTCCTTAGAATAAAGAGGAAGGGACGAGCAAGTAATGAAGGAAGGACTTAGTTGGAATTAAGGGAAACTTATGAGCTAATGTTGAAAATCCTACCCCAAGTATATAAGCCATCCTTCCCTTAGTTGCAAGGGAACTTAACCTTCGTTCCCTTTACTGTTTCATTTCACCAAAGACGACCAAGGACTGCCTTGGAGCTAAGGAGGACGAACAAGGGGTGCAAGGTAGGTTTAAACCCCTCTTCTTGCCTAATTCCATGGTTAGAATTCGAATTCAAGGTCATCTTCATGGCTAATTCTCGAAACCCTATCTTTCTAGCCGTCTCTTTTCATCCTTCCTTGGAGTTTTCACCCTGGCCAACCTGTGGGAACTCAAGGACGCCATTAGAGCTTGGAGCTTGAAAGCTTGGAGCTCAAGAAGCAAGCTTTAGGCGGGTTTTATAACTCTAAACCTATGCTTTACTATGTGCATCTTTATATGCGAGTTAATGATAGCTCCTAGTATTTCCCTACTTTTCCCTGCTATTTTGCAAGCAAACCCGTGGGATATCTGTACTGTTCTTGAGCTAGAAGATGAAGGCGTGATTTCCAAGAAAAACCCACCGTTTTTCTTTTCCCTAAACGGTCCTAACAGGTTGCTCTCACGACCTCAAGACCGTGAGGGAGCCTCGCGGTCTCGAGACCGTGAGAGGGCTCGCGGTCTCAAGACCGATTGGCCCTGTTGACCGAGCGTGGACCATATAAGAAACCTGTTCCTAATTATATAGGCTAAATACCCTCAAAATTTGGGAGACTAACTCCAAAGGAATCGGGAGATATGACCTTTTTAAGTCACGACTTTAAATGAATTAATTGCTGATTTTCAAACGGTCTGAAATTGCCTTTTTGGGCAAAAGGTCTCAAGACCGTGAAAGGTCGTTGACTAAGGATTGACCCCATGAGATTACTGTTCAAAATTATGTTAATTAACAACTCACCAAGTTTGATGGTCTAATTCCAAACGGGCTAAGAGTTGAAGGGTGGATACTAGGGCTAACCCTAGATAAAATTAGTACTGAAATTATGGTGACATAATTAGGGTTTTTAGGGTTGATTGACTTAAACGGTCTCAAGACCATGTGGGGTCCACCCACATGACCTCAAGACCGTGAGGACAATCACCTAAGACCATTTGAAGGTCTAGGGTTGAGTAATTTGACCAATTGAACACCCAATTGCAAATAAGTTATCAAGTTAATCAAAATTCGGATTCTGTGACCAATCATGGTTCAACCTCTATCAAATCACCTTAGATGTTGATGAAATCTTGGGCAAACAGTCTCAAGACCATGTGGGGTCCACCCACATGACCTCAAGACCGTTTGGGCCAAGTTTGGGCCCAATTGGAGCTCAATCGAAGGGTTCAACCTTGTGTTGATACACATTGTTGAGTGTTGATGGGTGAACATTGATAGACCTTAATTGAATCGATTTCAATCCTAATTGGTCAACAATTGAGGGTCAATTGAATGACCATTTGGTTAAGTATAACCTTAATTAACTCAATCCATAGGTGGTCAACAGTTATTGGACCTTTTGAAGGCTTCAACATCAGTTGACATCATCGTTTGATTTGTTGAACCTTTGTTGAAGGACCTTGTGGTTGAGACCATGAGAGGCTCACGACCTCAGGACCGTGAGGTGGCTCACGACCTCAGGACCGTGAGGTGGCTCACGACCTCAAGACCGTGAGGTGGCTCACGACCTCAGGACCGTGAGGTGGCTCACGACCTCAGGACCGTGAGGTGGCTCACGACCTCAAGACCGTGAGGTGGCTCACGACCTCAGGATCGTGAGGTGGCTCACGACCTCAAGATCGTGAGGTGGCTCACGACCTCAAGATCGTGAGGTGGCTCACGACCTCAGGATCGTGAGGTGGCTCACGACCTCAAGATCGTGAGGTGGCTCACGACCTCAAGATCGTGAGGGGGCTCACGACCTCAAGACCGTGAGGTGACTCACGATCTCAAGCCCATGAGGAGGCTCACGGTCTTGGAGATAGAAAGGGGCTCATGGACTTGAAGGGTCAAAGTGAGCAATCGGTCAACACTTTCAACCGATCTTGATTCAATTAATGATTAATGATTGGAATTAATCTATGTGACTCATGGTTGACCACATTCAATCATGTGATGGTTCAATGTTGCTCAAATCAAACCCTAAATGATAATCTAAGATAGTAAGGAGTTATTTGACTAAGGTTTTTGACTATGATGATGATGATCAATGGGGTGATTTACCAAGATACCCCTGAAGGGTCAATTGAGTTATACCTTGCTCAATTCAAACCCTAATTACATGAGAATGATGTTTTTAGTCATAATGACTCTATATAACCTGATCTAGTCTAATGTTATCATCAACCATTAGTATGATGAAAGAGAGAGTACTCTAGAGAGAGAAAGTACCCTAGAGAGAGAAAGTAACTCTAATCACTTAATGGTGATGCTTCTGGCTATGTTAGCCTATGTTGACTCAACCCAACCTGTTTTAGAGTGATGTTGACATCACCTAACCTTATGATGAGAGAGAAAGTACTTCTAGAGAGAGAAAGTACTTCTAGAGAGAGAAGGTACCCCTTTTTAAATGGAAACTCAATTGAAGCATCCCCAATACACAGAAATGAGCGTAATTAGGGTATGATCCACCTGTGTGAGATCATAGAAACCCTAATTATGATAAATGATGAACCTTTAACTAATCCAGGAGCATCAATGAAGGTGTTACTCAAACATGATGATGTTATGAGTTTAATTCACCTTGATGTGAATAGTAAACCCTAATTCAAGGGTGATGACATGTAATGTGAATAGTAAACCCTAATTCAAGGGTGATGACATGTAATGTGAATAGTAAACCCTAATTCAAGGGTAATGGCATGCTTTTGAGCAATAAACTCTATTTGAGTAGAATTAAAGATTTAACTCTTATGACAAGTGTAGGAAGTACATTCCTTATTGTTGTATTACCTTTATCAGATGTATTAATCATGCAGGTTCTGATATGAAGGTAATCATATCCAGGTATGGGTGTTGATGTTATATTCATTGAAGGCATGTTGTTAGCCTTATGAATAAGTAATGTAATCTGATGCCTTGCCAGTGGCATCCTATACTGATAATGGGCTGTGAGAGCCATGAATACCATCAAGGTCATGCTTTAGAGATGACTTGTGATGAGGATAATGAGAAGTGATGATTGATATGAGTTAGGCCTGTTACATTTAGTATTCTTCTTTTATAGCTGCTATGCTACTGTTATTGTTTGAAGAACAATGTATGCTGTTAAAGAATACTGAATGTACCTAACTAATCAAGTATAATGTGGAGCCCTGATCATAGATCCATCATTGTCAGAAATTAAGTGATGGTGAAACAGGTTTTCCTTAGGGAACTCCTGGAGCACATACTTTTGAGTATGTGGGGTACATGGATGTGTAGAACCTTACATCCTAGTGTAGGAAAGTGATGTAGATGTGGAATCCATCCATCCTTCACTATAGTTCCATACCGTATCAGTGGTAGGTAAACATGAAACCTCCTGATGACGAAGAAAGCACAGATATCCGTATCAGTGGTAGGTAAATATGAAACCTCCTGATGACGAAGAGAGTACAGAACGCCACTGTGACTCTAGAATAGCGAAGGACCAGTTTACCCTGGTGAGCTATAATAGTAGAGGCATGAGATGTCCTACAAGTGATCCTCTTACTGACTGAGGAAGGTGAAGGTCATGAGAATCCGGCTCTCTTAATGACCTATGTATGATACTGATGCGGCTTCTCAGCGATCAGTTGGAGTATGAGTGGTAAGCCTCATCTCCACAGGGCATAATGTTGTTTGTAAAACATAATCAACCAGGTAGTATAACTTGTTAGAGATGACTCCAAGTTAGTTGATTGATGTTACATTGCAATAAAGTTGATATTCTCCATATCTCTTAATTTGTAGAGATCTTGTTATATCTATAACTGTTATAGTATGCTTTGAAGGCTTTACTGTTTAAAATAATCTTTGATGTTATAATAAAGCTTCTGGCGAAGAGTTATAACTCTCGCTGGGACAATTATGTATAATTGTCTCACCCCGTAGACTTCAACTTTTTAGGTGGACGTCGGAGACGAAGAAACCAGCCTACAGGTGATCAGTCTCAGCAGCAGCAGCACCAGGGGCAGCAGTAATCTCAGGTGGAGATTTGTCCTGCCATGTGGTGTAGTTAGAGTCAGTCCTATGTGTCCTCTGTACTCTCAGGTCTTGGAGTCTTGTGTTATGTGATCTTGAGATTTTGTATCTTGATGTATATAATTACTCAAGAAGTAATTATCCTGAGATGTAAACAGTTACCTCTCTTTATGAAAGGAGTTTTTATGGATACAAGTTCTTATCTCGAAAAGTTTTAATTTCCCGTGATTTTGTCTTCCGCTGATTATCGATTCGCTTCCGCTAAGTTTTAATCGTGTTTATGTCATGGTTTGGAGATCAGAACCCACAAATAGTGGTATCAGAGCTCCAGGTTCAGTTGAGTCTACAGAGGCATAGGACTTAGGATGTCGAGTCTACCTTTAGTACTCCTTCCATATCTAATAGAATCTTCTGCTCCTCAGGAGAAGAAGATACATAAGAATGTCAGAACATCGTGATGAGCACGTGGCAGAGAGTAGTGCTAGTGCACCTCGAGGCGGTGCAAGAGTTCCGAGAATAGAACAACCCGCACCTAAGTCGCCAAGAGAGCCACCCCAGTTCGACCCAGCTGACATGAGTGATCCAGCTATACAGACGATGTTCGGGCAGTTCATGACTGCCATGACACATATAACCGATAGGATGCCCATTCCTGCACCTAGGGCACCCGTCCAGCCTGAAGTACAAGGTATTGGTAAGACATTCGAACGACTTCGTCGTGTCGGAGCTACCGAGTACTTCGGAACTGCCGACCCAGCAGATGCTGACTTATGGTTGACAGAGTTGTAGAAGGCTTTCAGGATTCTTATGATTCCGGAAGCTGAGAAGGTTAGACATGCTGTCTATCTTCTCAAAGGCAGTGCTGGTCACTGGTGGAACATGGAAGAGCAGAAGAGACCTGGAGTAGAGTTCTCATGGGAAGAGTTTCGTCGGGAATTTATCAATAGATATTTTCCAAAAACCTTCCTAGATGAGAAGATTTCTCAGTTTGAGAAACTAAGGCAGGGTATGATGAACATTAGTGAGTATGAAGCTAAGTTTATGGAGTTGTTGCGGTTCTGTCCGCACATGGCTTCTACGGATGAGGAAAGAATCAGAAGATTTGAAAAGGGTTTGAATTCCGATATGTCAACCCCTGTGTCTGCCTTAGAAAACAGAGAGAGATTCTCTACCTTCGTTGAGTCAGTCCGAAGGATAGAGAGATCTGTTGTTGAGAAAAGACAAACCCATAAAAGATATCCCCAATTCCAGGGTTCTTCATCTAGGGATTCCAAGAAACCTAGATTCTCTGCACCTAACCCTCCACCACCCAGATCGAGTTTTCAAACTCAATGGACACCAAGTAGAGGTAGAGGACGGAGTCAACCGCTTCAAGGGACGCACAGTTCTGCATCAGTGTCAGTCACTGGACCACCCAGACCACAACAACAGGAGAAGAGTTGCTACAACTGTGGTAAGGTGGGACACTTGATGAAGGATTGCCGTTCTAGGCCTGTCGGTGTGACACAACAACCTCCGAGACAGAATCAACAGGGATCTCAGAATAGACAACATCAAGGAGCAGCTCGAGGACGTGGACAAGCGTCTCAAGCTGGATCATCAGCACCACCTCAACACCAGGCAACCGCGAGGTTCTATGCTATGAACCCACCTGAGGCAGTGGTCAATCCACGGGTAGTGGCAGGTCAGATGAAACTTTTATATTCTGATATGTCTATATCCTGTAATGTATCTGTTCTGATTGATCCGGGTGCTACGCAATCTTTCATCACTCATGAAGTGATTCGTAACTGCAATGTGACTGTTAGTCATAGAGCAGATAGTTTGTTGTTAGAGACTCCATTGAGTGGGTCTGCCGTTTTGCAGGAGGTATGTTCTCCCTGCATCCTTTTCTTTTCTGACCATCGCATTCAAGTGGACCTTATACCACTTGATATGCAGGGGTTTGATATAATCCTTGGGATGGATACCTTAGAAAGGTATAGAGTTGTCTTGGATTGTGAGTCCAAGTTGGCTGTGTTTGCTGATGAAAGCAACACATGGATCTTTCAAGGTGAAAGAAAGATTCTGCCCACCTGTCTTGTATCAGCTATGGTTGATGATAAGCTGTTGAGGCAAGGATGTTATGCATTCTTAGCCCATGTGGTAGACGTTACCAAGGAAAGTTCCAACCCTGCTGAAGTTTCCATAGTCAGGGAATTCGAGGATGTGTTTCCTGAAGAACTTCCTGGTATACCACCACCTCGGGAGATTGACTTTGAAATCAATCTGATTCCAGATACGAAACCCATAGCTCAAACTCCGTATAGAATGGCTCCTGCCGAGATGGCAGAACTCAAGAAACAGCTTCAAGAGTTACTTGAGAAAGGTTTTATCCGACCAAGTACTTCACCTTGGGGTGCTCCGGTCTTGTTTGTTAAAAAGAAAGATGGGTCAATGCGTTTGTGCATCGACTATAGACAACTCAATAAAGTGACAATAAAGAATAAGTATCCTCTGCCGAGGATTGATGATCTCTTTGACCAGTTGCGTGGTGCAACAGTCTTTTCAAAGATAGACTTGAGGTCTGGATATCACCAACTTCGTATTAAGGATAGTGACATATCCAAGTCTGCCTTTAGGACAAGATATGGTCACTATGAGTTCACGGTTATGTCGTTTGGACTAACCAATGCACCAGCTGCATTTATGGAACTCATGAATAGAGTTTTTCGACCTTTCCTTGATCAGTGTGTTGTCGTCTTCATAGATGACATACTGATTTATAGTAAAGATGCTCAGCAGCATGAGCAGCATCTTCGCCAAGCTCTGACCTTGCTAAGAGAACATAAGCTGTACGCTAAGTTTAGCAAGTGTGAGTTCTGGCTGCCGGAAGTATCTTTTCTTGGACATATAATATCCGCCTCAGGAATTCGTGTTGACCCTACAAAGGTAGAATCTGTTCTACAATGGGAACAACCGAAAACACCGACGGAGATTCGAAGTTTCTTGGGGTTAGCTAGCTATTATCGAAGGTTCATTAAGAACTTTAGTTCCATAGCTTTACCCTTGACCAAGTTAACCCGGAAAGATGTTCCTTTTTCTTGGAGTGATAAGTGTCAACAATCTTTCCAGCTGCTGAAGGAGAGGTTGACAAGTGCACCTGTGCTAGTGCTACCTGAGCAAGGAAAAGGGTATATAGTTTTCTGTGATGCTTCCAAAAATGGACTAGGATGTGTGTTGATGCAGGATAAACAAGTGATTTCTTTTGCTTCCTGACAGCTTAAGAAACACGAGGAGAATTATCCAACACACGATCTGGAGTTAGCAGCTGTGGTTCATGCTTTGAAGATCTGGAGACATTATCTCTACGGAGAGACATTCCAGATTTTCACAGACCACAAAAACCTTAAGTATATCTTCTCTCAGCATGAGCTCAATATGAGGCAACGTCGCTGGATGGAGTTAATCAAGGACTACGACTGTACAATTGATTACCATCCAGGTAAGGCCAATGTTGTTGCAGATGCCTTGAGTAGGAAATCAGCAACATCAACCATGAATAGAGTACAACTAAACTCTTTAGTATGCTCTAGAAGAGATATGCTTATCTCTTTAAGGCAAGACAATGTACAGTTGAAGGTGTCATTGCTAGCCGGTTTGTTAGCTGAGATGCATATTAAACCTACCCTAAGAGAGCAGATTAAAGAAGCACAGCTAGATGATGCTGCAGTTCAACATATAAGATCTGAGTATGGAAATGATAAGCAAGATGGGTTTCATGACTCAAAAGATCAAGTAGCTTGTTATAATGGAAAAATGATAGTGCCGGATGTGGACAACTTAAGGAAGTTAGTCCTGGAAGAAGCCCATTCTTCCATGTATGCTATGCATCCAGGGAGCACCAAGATGTATCGGAATTTGAAGGATCTATATTGGTGGCCTGGGATGAAGAAGGACGTTGCAGAGTTTGTTCTAAGGTGCCCTGTGTGTCAGCAAGTTAAAGCTGAACACCAGAAGCCTGCAGGGACAATGCAACCTTTACCCATATCACAGTGGAAGTGGGACCATGTGACCATGGACTTTGTTGTTGGCCTACCCAGGACAAGCAAAGGACATGATTCCATTTGGGTAATTATTGATAGGTTGACTAAGACAGCACATTTCTTACCTGTCAAAACAACCTATTCTGCGGAAAGGTTATCAGAGTTGTATGTGCAAGAGATAGTGCGGTTGCACGGAGTTCCTGTCACAATAGTTTCGGACAGAGGTCCTCAGTTTACAAGTCGTTTTTGGGAACAGTTACACAAAGCCCTAGGTACCAAGCTGAGGTTTAGTACGGCCTTTCATCCACAGACTGATGGACAGTCGGAAAGAACCATACAAACCTTAGAAGACCTGTTGCGAGCATGTGTTCTCCAGTTTACCGGAAGTTGGGATCTACACCTCAGCTTGATAGAGTTTGCCTATAACAATAGCTATCAGCATAGTATTGATATGGCACCTTATGAAGCCTTATATGGTAGACGTTGTAGATCACCCTTGTGTTGGTTTGAGACTGGTGAGCACCAGTTGTTAGGTCCTGACTTGGTACAGCAAACCACGGAAAAGATTAAAGTTATACAACATAAGATTAAGACTGCTCAGGATAGGCAGAAATCTTATGCTGACAAACGTCGTAGACCTTTAGAGTTCCAGGTTGGAGACAAAGTGTATCTTAAGGTCTCACCTTGGAAAGGGGTCCTTCGTTTTGGAAGGAAGGGGAAATTAGCTCCTAGATATATGGGGCCTTATCCAATCATTGAACGGATTGGAAAGGTAGCATATAAACTAGAGCTGCCCCCAGAATTACAGAGGTTACATCCTGTGTTTCACATTTCTATGTTGAAGAAATGTCACCCAGACACCGAGTCAGTTCTACAACCTATGGAAGTAGAATTGAATGATGACATATCCTATGAAGAGGGACCAGTGTCAATCCTTGATAAACGAATTAAAAAGTTAAAGAAGAAAGATATAAGTCTTGTGAAAGTCCTCTGGAATCATCGTGGTATTGAAGAAGCCACTTGGGAGTTAGAGGATGAGATGAGAAGGAAGTATCCTGCCCTTTTCTCGTAATATGTTTTATCGATTTCGGGGACGAAATCCTTGTAAGGGGTGGATAATTTGTAACATCCCTGACCTGGGTTATGAGCTAACCCTAGGTGTTTTGCCTAAATATGTAATTAAATCCTTGTGATTAACTCTGAGCATGTAATTAAGCTTCTCAGAAATGTATATTTCAGTTTTTGCTCCTTTTTATATAAAGTTGTAGCACTGTTTTGTAATACAGGGACCTATGTGCAATTTACCCATTTAGAAGGGTTAACCTGCAATTTGCACATGATGAGGTGTTCCTCTGATGTTGAGACATCATGAGAAACATTTTGGTAAAGTTTGAGGGATTTCCCAAGCTAGAGCACCAAGGTGCAGCTGTGGAAGCAATCCCAGGGCTTAAAACCCTAATTTGGGGTAAAATGCAACTTACCCAAATGATGGGAAGCAATTTGTAAAGAATGTCATCTAAAGTATCTTTTTAGACTTTTGCCATCATTTAGAGAAGAAATGATGAGAAATTCACCTCAATTGAGTTATCAAGTTAAGAAATAGGCTCTGTGATTGAATAATCAGGGTATATGTGCAATATCCCTTTAAGTATGAACTTTATTATTAGATTGTCCTTCCTTGCCTTCTTTTCTATAACTTAAGATAAGGTTTGTCCTTAGAATAAAGAGGAAGGGACGAGCAAGTAATGAAGGAAGGACTTAGTTGGAATTAAGGGAAACTTATGAGCTAATGTTGAAAATCCTACCCCAAGTATATAAGCCATCCTTCCCTTAGTTGCAAGGGAACTTAACCTTCGTTCCCTTTACTGTTTCATTTCACCAAAGACGACCAAGGACTGCCTTGGAGCTAAGGAGGACGAACAAGGGGTGCAAGGTAGGTTTAAACCCCTCTTCTTGCCTAATTCCATGGTTAGAATTCGAATTCAAGGTCATCTTCATGGCTAATTCTCGAAACCCTATCTTTCTAGCCGTCTCTTTTCATCCTTCCTTGGAGTTTTCACCCTGGCCAACCTGTGGGAACTCAAGGACGCCATTAGAGCTTGGAGCTTGAAAGCTTGGAGCTCAAGAAGCAAGCTTTAGGCGGGTTTTATAACTCTAAACCTATGCTTTACTATGTGCATCTTTATATGCGAGTTAATGATAGCTCCTAGTATTTCCCTACTTTTCCCTGCTATTTTGCAAGCAAACCCGTGGGATATCTGTACTGTTCTTGAGCTAGAAGATGAAGGCGTGATTTCCAAGAAAAACCCACCGTTTTTCTTTTCCCTAAACGGTCCTAACAGGTTGCTCTCACGACCTCAAGACCGTGAGGGAGCCTCGCGGTCTCGAGACCGTGAGAGGGCTCGCGGTCTCAAGACCGATTGGCCCTGTTGACCGAGCGTGGACCATATAAGAAACCTGTTCCTAATTATATAGGCTAAATACCCTCAAAATTTGGGAGACTAACTCCAAAGGAATCGGGAGATATGACCTTTTTAAGTCACGACTTTAAATGAATTAATTGCTGATTTTCAAACGGTCTGAAATTGCCTTTTTGGGCAAAAGGTCTCAAGACCGTGAAAGGTCGTTGACTAAGCATTGACCCCATGAGATTACTGTTCAAAATTATGTTAATTAACAACTCACCAAGTTTGATGGTCTAATTCCAAACGGGCTAAGAGTTGAAGGGTGGATACTAGGGCTAACCCTAGATAAAATTAGTACTGAAATTATGGTGACATAATTAGGGTTTTTAGGGTTGATTGACTTAAACGGTCTCAAGACCATGTGGGGTCCACCCACATGACCTCAAGACCGTGAGGACAATCACCTAAGACCATTTGAAGGTCTAGGGTTGAGTAATTTGACCAATTGAACACCCAATTGCAAATAAGTTATCAAGTTAATCAAAATTCGGATTCTGTGACCAATCATGGTTCAACCTCTATCAAATCACCTTAGATGTTGATGAAATCTTGGGCAAACAGTCTCAAGACCATGTGGGGTCCACCCACATGACCTCAAGACCGTTTGGGCCAAGTTTGGGCCCAATTGGAGCTCAATCGAAGGGTTCAACCTTGTGTTGATACACATTGTTGAGTGTTGATGGGTGAACATTGATAGACCTTAATTGAATCGATTTCAATCCTAATTGGTCAACAATTGAGGGTCAATTGAATGACCATTTGGTTAAGTATAACCTTAATTAACTCAATCCATAGGTGGTCAACAGTTATTGGACCTTTTGAAGGCTTCAACATCAGTTGACATCATCGTTTGATTTGTTGAACCTTTGTTGAAGGACCTTGTGGTTGAGACCATGAGAGGCTCACGACCTCAGGACCGTGAGGTGGCTCACGACCTCAGGACCGTGAGGTGGCTCACGACCTCAAGACCGTGAGGTGGCTCACGACCTCAGGACCGTGAGGTGGCTCACGACCTCAAGACCGTGAGGTGGCTCACGACCTCAGGATCGTGAGGTGGCTCACGACCTCAAGATCGTGAGGTGGCTCACGACCTCAGGATCGTGAGGTGGCTCACGACCTCAAGATCGTGAGGTGGCTCACGACCTCAAGATCGTGAGGGGGCTCACGACCTCAAGACCGTGAGGTGACTCACGATCTCAAGCCCATGAGGAGGCTCACGGTCTTGGAGATAGAAAGGGGCTCATGGACTTGAAGGGTCAAAGTGAGCAATCGGTCAACACTTTCAACCGATCTTGATTCAATTAATGATTAATGATTGGAATTAATCTATGTGACTCATGGTTGACCACATTCAATCATGTGATGGTTCAATGTTGCTCAAATCAAACCCTAAATGATAATCTAAGATAGTAAGGAGTTATTTGACTAAGGTTTTTGACTATGATGATGATGATCAATGGGGTGATTTACCAAGATACCCCTGAAGGGTCAATTGAGTTATACCTTGCTCAATTCAAACCCTAATTACATGAGAATGATGTTTTTAGTCATAATGACTCTATATAACCTGATCTAGTCTAATGTTATCATCAACCATTAGTATGATGAAAGAGAGAGTACTCTAGAGAGAGAAAGTACCCTAGAGAGAGAAAGTAACTCTAATCACTTAATGGTGATGCTTCTGGCTATGTTAGCCTATGTTGACTCAACCCAACCTGTTTTAGAGTGATGTTGACATCACCTAACCTTATGATGAGAGAGAAAGTACTTCTAGAGAGAGAAAGTACTTCTAGAGAGAGAAGGTACCCCTTTTTAAATGGAAACTCAATTGAAGCATCCCCAATACACAGAAATGAGCGTAATTAGGGTATGATCCACCTGTGTGAGATCATAGAAACCCTAATTATGATAAATGATGAACCTTTAACTAATCCAGGAGCATCAATGAAGGTGTTACTCAAACATGATGATGTTATGAGTTTAATTCACCTTGATGTGAATAGTAAACCCTAATTCAAGGGTGATGACATGTAATGTGAATAGTAAACCCTAATTCAAGGGTGATGACATGTAATGTGAATAGTAAACCCTAATTCAAGGGTAATGGCATGCTTTTGAGCAATAAACTCTATTTGAGTAGAATTAAAGATTTAACTCTTATGACAAGTGTAGGAAGTACATTCCTTATTGTTGTATTACCTTTATCAGATGTATTAATCATGCAGGTTCTGATATGAAGGTAATCATATCCAGGTATGGGTGTTGATGTTATATTCATTGAAGGCATGTTGTTAGCCTTATGAATAAGTAATGTAATCTGATGCCTTGCCAGTGGCATCCTATACTGATAATGGGCTGTGAGAGCCATGAATACCATCAAGGTCATGCTTTAGAGATGACTTGTGATGAGGATAATGAGAAGTGATGATTGATATGAGTTAGGCCTGTTACATTTAGTATTCTTGTTTTATAGCTGCTATGCTACTGTTATTGTTTGAAGAACAATGTATGCTGTTAAAGAATACTGAATGTACCTAACTAATCAAGTATAATGTGGAGCCCTGATCATAGATCCATCATTGTCAGAAATTAAGTGATGGTGAAACAGGTTTTCCTTAGGGAACTCCTGGAGCACATACTTTTGAGTATGTGGGGTACATGGATGTGTAGAACCTTACATCCTAGTGTAGGAAAGTGATGTAGATGTGGAATCCATCCATCCTTCACTATAGTTCCATACCGTATCAGTGGTAGGTAAACATGAAACCTCCTGATGACGAAGAAAGCACAGATATCCGTATCAGTGGTAGGTAAATATGAAACCTCCTGATGACGAAGAGAGTACAGAACGCCACTGTGACTCTAGAATAGCGAAGGACCAGTTTACCCTGGTGAGCTATAATAGTAGAGGCATGAGATGTCCTACAAGTGATCCTCTTACTGACTGAGGAAGGTGAAGGTCATGAGAATCCGGCTCTCTTAATGACCTATGTATGATACTGATGCGGCTTCTCAGCGATCAGTTGGAGTATGAGTGGTAAGCCTCATCTCCACAGGGCATAATGTTGTTTGTAAAACATAATCAACCAGGTAGTATAACTTGTTAGAGATGACTCCAAGTTAGTTGATTGATGTTACATTGCAATAAAGTTGATATTCTCCATATCTCTTAATTTGTAGAGATCTTGTTATATCTATAACTGTTATAGTATGCTTTGAAGGCTTTACTGTTTAAAATAATCTTTGATGTTATAATAAAGCTTCTGGCGAAGAGTTATAACTCTCGCTGGGACAATTATGTATAATTGTCTCACCCCGTAGACTTCAACTTTTTAGGTGGACGTCGGAGACGAAGAAACCAGCCTACAGGTGATCAGTCTCAGCAGCAGCAGCACCAGGGGCAGCAGTAATCTCAGGTGGAGATTTGTCCTGCCATGTGGTGTAGTTAGAGTCAGTCCTATGTGTCCTCTGTACTCTCAGGTCTTGGAGTCTTGTGTTATGTGATCTTGAGATTTTGTATCTTGATGTATATAATTACTCAAGAAGTAATTATCCTGAGATGTAAACAGTTACCTCTCTTTATGAAAGGAGTTTTTATGGATACAAGTTCTTATCTCGAAAAGTTTTAATTTCCCGTGATTTTGTCTTCCGCTGATTATCGATTCGCTTCCGCTAAGTTTTAATCGTGTTTATGTCATGGTTTGGAGATCAGAACCCACATTAATGGTATCAGATCAAGGAATAGATGGCCACTAAGGCAACACTAGAGATTCATATCATGTTCTAACATCATGTTATGTTTACCCTTTCAGATGGCCCCTAAGAAGAAGGAGAAGGTTGGTGAGTCAAGGCCCTCAAAAGGATCCTCTAGTGGTGATAAGAGTGAAGACATGAAGTACGTCCCTCCACCAGTCACCCTAGATGCCCTAGTAGCATCCTTGACCAATGCCCTCCAACCTAGAGCTCCACCTAGACTACATGAGATCTCCCTCATAGATTTCTTGAAGATTAGACTCGATGTTTTCCATGGTGAAGATGAGGTTTATGTAGTAACCAAGGTTGAGGAGTGGCTTAGCAACATGGACCATTGCTTTAGAGACTTAGAGTGTCCCCCACGTAGTAGGGTTAGATTTGCCACCCATATGCTTGAGGGTGCGGCCCGTACTTGGTGGGAAAACTTCTTAGCCTCTAGGGAAGAAGATGACCCTCCTCTTACTTGGGGTGAGTTTGTAGAAGTCTTTAATGACCATTATGTATCTGAAGTCATGTTAGAAAGGAAGGAGGATGAGTTTGTTAACCTTAAACAAGTGGGTGATATGACTGTCAATGAGTATGCCATGAAGTTTTGTAAGCTCCAAAAGTATGGTCTTGAGTACATTGAGCAAAAGAGAGCTAAGAAGTTCATTAGAGGGATTAAATCTGACCTAAGTTATGCCTTGTCTTGTAGAGGACATAGGACCATGCAATCAGCCTTGGATGCATCCCTAGAATTGGAGGAGCACCCTGGGAGGAACCATAAGAAGGAGGTACCCCAAAACAATCATCACCATCAACCCCCTCTACCCTCCAACCACAAGAGAAAATCCCCTGAGCCTTCTTCTGAGAATGGGAGAACCCCATGCCCTACATGTAAGAGAAATCATGGTGGTCCTTGTAGGTTTGGGACTTCTGTTTGCTACTATTGTGGTGAGGAAGGGCATATCAAGCCTAATTGCCCCAAGCTTGCAAAGAAGGATCCCAACCAGAACCGAGCTAAGAACCCTAATCCTCCACCCAAGGTTAAACAAAGGCTCTTCACCATGCAAATGTCAGATGGAGAAGAGGAAAATGATCAAGGTAAGGTTAGTTAAGTAATTTGTGTTGAATAATAATTCTTTGTTTATGTATGCCTCTTTTATGATGAAAATTTGTATGGAAAGCTAGCAAGTTTATGCGAAACCCTTAAGGTGAGTAGAAACTCTAGGAAATTTCAAGGACGAAATTTATTTAAGGTGGGTAGAATTGTAACACCCCAATCCTTTTTATAAAAATTTTCAAAATATTTTATTCCTTGCATGCACTTTTTCTAAATAAGATAATTGTTGAGGATTTAAATGCAAATTGCCCATGTTAGTTTTGTAAATTCATTTTATTATGTCCAATTGCTCTATTATCCTTGTTTCATTTAAAGAAAATGTTTTCATTTATATCTATGCTCTTTTGTTTAAGAAAATGAGAATAAATGCTTTTATGACAAATTTTCTCTCTCATATGATAATTAGTGAATTACATATTTAATCTCTTGCTTAATGGCCTCCATCTCATTAATTGAAAATAAATAATGTTAAGTGTACATTTTCATGTTTTGTAATTCTTATTTGATAAATTAATGGCTTTATTTACACTCATCATGGTCATTTAAGTGTACATGGTAGTTTTGCTATATTAGGCCTAAAATGGGTACAAACACAAAATCTTATGGCATGGGAATGTTATAGACCTTCTATTTTGCCTATGGTTCAAATTTGAACCCATTATGACCATGTTTGACCCTCCAATTAATTTGAGAGAGGTTTTGAGTATAGTATGACCAAGATTTGAATGAAATCTCATTTATGCAGCTGATTCAAGATATAGTTCTTTTAATTGCATTTGTCACGCGTTACTTCATCCGTTTTATTTTGACGCGCATTCATAGCCCTTAGATCAGGATCCAACGACACACCCATTTTCTTCTTCCTCCGTTACTCTCGCGATTGGAAGTCGTTTCACAGGCTGTTATTTTCCCCCACCTTGTTCTCACTCCACGATGCACCATTTCTCTTGATTCTTTCATCAATGAGACCACGAGGCCAATACGAACCCAACGATCCCTTACTCACCCTCCATCTCTCCCATTTGACGAAACACCCAATATAGGGCATCACCTCCCCTCCGCCATTGATGCACAAACGGCCTCCTAGCTTCCCTTGCCACCACCTAAACATTAAGAGAGTCGCCTAGCCCCAAGACTCCCTCCTCCACTGCCAATTTGTGCCTTGGAGCCTCGGGTCTCCTTATCCTACTCACGTTTGGTTTCAGGCGACCTTGGCTTCGCCACTGGCTTTTTACAGTACCTCCGGTCAAATTAATGGTTAGGTAACCATCGAGGGACCTTCTGCCTTGTTTCTCTATCACTGTTTTGGCTCGCGATATGCCCAATCTCCGTACCCTACAGTCGGGTTGATTGGTGCTCATCGGCGTCACCTCTGTGCTGCTTCAGAGCCTCTCCGGCCAAGGTGACACCACCCAAAGACTTATCTAACTTCGACACACCGCAAGGAGTGCCTTGATGGCCTCGACGGGTAGTTTCTCACTGGATTCCAGTACATGGCCTCCTCCCCTGTTTCTACTTGTTCTCTAGTTTTCCGATGAGCTAGTGACCCCTTTGGTCCATGCTCTTGTGCTTTCTTCTCGCCACTTCAGTTTACTCAGAGAGACCTTCCCTCTCATTTCAGAATGATTCTCGTGATGTTTTCATGTTTATGTTCTTGGGTTGCTCCTCCCTCCATGGCCGAAGAGCTCCTGAAGCTCAAGGTTGTCCATGGACCCGAGCTTTAGCTCAACAAGTTCGGTTTGGCATAAGGAAGCCCCAGAGAACCTCAGTTCTCCAGGAAGGACGACCCTCCACTCACAAGATCTGGGACTGATTCTCCACCCTTACTGCTGGAGCCATGGACCCATGGCTCACGTGGTGAAGGCGAGGAGCAATCGAGGTCCTGAAATGACCTTAGTGCCCCTGTCAGTCTATTTTGGTGTTTTTCACCCGCGAGGGTATTTTCAGGTTTTCACGCCCTGTTTCTTTGATCGCTGAGGCAAGCCTTGTTGCCAATTTGGCCAAGCCCGATTGGGCCAAATCAGGAGTTGGCCCACTATTTTTGGATTTGGATAAAAATATATGTATACATGGCTTTATCTCGATTTGTGATTGATCGATTCTTTGGAAATTCCTAGTAAATCATCTGTTTATCAGAAAATTATAAAAAAATACGTTTTGGAAAGGATTTTCAACGAGGAATCCGATTTTCTTGTTTTTATCGATTGATTGTGTTGTTTTCATGTGTCTTCTAGTCAACCATTAACAAATCATCAAGCTGACCGAAAACATTGTGGCATCAGTCAGAAGTTTCAATCCTTGGTAATTATTGTGGCATTTATTATCATCTATAAGCCTAGTATTTGTATCTTCGATTTGACATTTTTCACACCACTAAGTTAAATGTGAAAATTGAATCATCTATTTGGAAAAACAATCTTGTTGCAGTGCCATAATACCAGAAAAATGGCTGTTCTACCAAATCATATTCTCTCATGCATAGGGGCTTCTCCCTCATGTCTCCATATACTTTTCTACAAGAAAGTTCTAGATGGGTGCCTCATCAATTATAATCAGCTTTATGTGTCTATTTTAAATCAATTTACAAGGAAACAAAAATAAAGTACTCCCTAACATTATGGCTGCCAAAGGAGAGAAAACAACTAAGCCTTGACCAACTTTGACTGAAAAAGCTTGATCTATTTTATTCTATTTATTTTTCAAATAAAAAGACTGACACGGTAGTTTATAAAATACCATAAAAAAGAGGCAATACATTAATCTATCTCCCTACCATGCATTATTCTGATAGTTCTTTTGTACAAAAGTTTCATTCTGATAGTGCTTCTCCACTTTCTACCGAGTTTTTATTCTCATACTATTTATGTTCTATTCTTGGTATTGTGCTACATTCTGATAATTTTTTTACCATCCTTCATACATCCATTAATCTATTAATGTTAATGACTTTTCACACCAACCAATGTAACATTCCAGGATTTGAGGCCTCAAATAAAATGATCTTAAAAGGAATGATTGGACTACCCATATCACCATGGTGAACCTCCTTTTCAGGGAGCCCAACTTTAAAAAACTTTGTAGTTAAGCCTGCTCAACCCAAAGTAGTACTAGGATGTGTGACCAGTCACAAATGTTATCCTTGTGTAACGTCTCTCAAACGTGAGTGAGGATAAACCGCACAATTAAGGATAGTGGTGGTCTTTGGATCCAGACATCATTCTACATATGTATCTATATTGTTGACACCTAGTATAGTACATATTCCTATAGTAGTGTATATCAAGCACGTGGCCACCTTCCATGGGACAATATTCCAATAGTAGCGCTCTTGTCCCAACTATCATATACTATTTCCATACTTCGACAATAATGGAAACTTAAATGACTTCTATATAATTTCTCCACCATCTACTGTTTGGATGTTTTCCAAAGTTTCAGAAATTTATTTTTGATTTCTTCTACCAGCATGGCAATTTCAATTTAAGGAGGACTCTATTTTGATGTTATTGCGTATGAATTGATGTTACCTTCATTAGGGGGAGAAGAGTGTTTACTACCTGCTAAGTGCTATCTTTTAAAGGTGGAGTCTTACAGTGCTTCAATTTTTGTATCATAAGATTCAGGGGAGATCATTTTTTGTATGAGCTATTTTAGGATTTTTCTTGTATTGACAAGTTGGACATGTGTTTCATCCATGCTCCAAATCAAGGGGGTGTGTTAGATTAATTATTTTACTATGTACATGGGCCTAATTATCTTCTCCCATTATGGTTAAGTTATAATTACTTGTACTAGCCTCCACTCCTATATATAGGAGAGGAGTTTTCCATATCTCAATAACAAATATCTTTCTAGCCTCCATCTTATTTTCTATTCATGTCCAAAGTGAGGACCATGAGACTATCTACTTTGCAAATATGTCCTTGTGGAACAACCTTTAAAAATAAAAGTAATTCCTACATAAATAAATAATAATGACTTTGTGAATTGTTAGATAACTAAAATATGAGATAAATGGACAAGTTTCCAAGAGGTTCTAAGATAATTGATAATTTAAAAAATTAAGGGAGTAATTATCTAATCATGAATGACAACACAATAATTGAGATAGCAAATAGTGTTATCTCTATATGACTTTTGGTATGCTTGAATATAGTAACAAAAATAAGAGAAGTATATAATTTGGGATAGAAAGGACTTTTCATGTGATGTGGGGGTTATGTGGGGGATAGCTTCTTGGGTAGATACTAGTGATTGGTACGATGATGGTAGGTGGTGAACTATAACATTGTAAAGAAGAGAAACACATCCTTACTAAAAATTTGAACAATAGAACTTCCAATCCAAACACACTTCAAAGGTATGCTTGGAGTGGGTGTAAAATTTTCAAATCTTTATTAATGGTATACAAAACAACCAAAGTATAGCAATGGAATAAAAACATGACTATATTCAATTATAAAATAAGGGAACATCTTAAACTTACATGTAGGGTTCAACATAAGGATCCATGTAGAGGGAGATCTAAACCACCTCAAGATTGTCTCCAAGCTTTAACTTTTCAATCTATGTCCAAGTCAACATGCCTTGTCATCTAAATCCTCCACCTAGGGTTGGAAGCATACCCCAGCAAGAAGAGAAGAAAAGAAAACATCAGGAAAGGCTAGTATGTGCATACTTAAAAGCAAATCGGGAAATTTATAAAGAATAAGGGACATCAAAATAAAAGGCTTCCCATACAAGAGATAATCACTACCCAATCGGGAATAAAAGAAAAGAATCTCAAACATATGATAAAAAGGAATACTTGCCATAGAAAAAATAATAAAGTAGTGCCACATATGCACATATCATGATTTGGGCACATAACCCATCAATGTTTTTGGGCACATAACCCATCAATTTTTTGGGAACATAACCCATCATAAACATCATCAACATGCATGCATGTAAGATAAACATATCCCTAGAACAATATAAACACAATTGGAGACCAACTCTCATAAACTTAAAACCTGATAGGGAAAGGAATACCACCAATCTCCCAAATATATATAAAAACATGGGCTAAGAATCACACATCTTGCCCTGGGTATGAGGTTCCCTGCCATCCCAAAAAGAGTAGGAAATATCACATATGACATAAACAAAAACAATGCAATTACACTACTCTAGTACTATTGAATCACAAAACATGTTTAATGTAGAGGCAAGTAGAAAGTATAATCATATTACTAATGGTTCCATCACACAATGAACAACTCAAACATATAAACAACCACTTCAAAGTGGGCACATATCATCATTTAGGGGACCAACATGCACCAAGGCACACGATAAAGATATCAAGAGAATATCCAAGTCCATAACAAGTAAGATAGTTCACCTGAACCATGATATCAAGAAAATAGACATATGTGTAGGCTAAAGTCAAAAGAATGATAAGATAGGAGAATTTCTCAACATAGAGGAATAGGGGATACAACATACCTCAACTTCAGAGTCAAATGATCCAAATTCACTTCTAGGTCCAAGCATAGGCTTCCAGAGCACTTATTAGTATATATGTGGGATTAGAGATAGGTTTATATTGATTTCGTAAACCCTAAAAAAAACCACCTTTTTATCTTTATGCAAATTAGGTTATGAAAATTGTTTCAATTATTAGATTAGGTTATTAGGATTCCAAAACATATTTTATTATATATTTTTGACTTATAAATAATTAGTTATGATTTTATAGGTTAATTTATCATTAATTAGATCCATTAAAACACATGTTATTAAACAGAATATTTATACATCAAAACTTAAACCATTAGATAGTTCTTGTTTTTATGAATCCAACAAGTACTTATTTTTATTTTTCTGATCTTCCATTAATTAGTTATGAATTATACAAAATCAACCAATCAAATTTCACAGAAAATCCAAGTCAACGTTGATTGGGCCATTATTCACGAGTGAGTCCTGTCACAAACCCCTCTCTACAGGCCCTCAAAAATAGGGACGGTTGTGAGTCTGGCCCTCACAAATGGTCTGTGAAGAGAACTCATGTGACAAATACCAGTGGCCCTCACGAATACAATTGTCACAGACCAACTGACCCTCAAGAATGTTATATTGAGGGACTATTTAGCCTTCATAAATAAATTTTTGAGGGACTATTTAGCCTTCATAATAACATTATTGAGGGCATGTTTAGTTCTCATAAATACATTTTTGAGGGACTTGATGGTCCTGGAGAATATATTTTTGAAGGGATAATGCCTTCATTAATATTATTTTTGAGGGGATATGTGGTCGTCATCAATCCAATTTTGATGGTCAATCTGGATCTCAACCCTACATTTTTGAGGGACTAAAGACCTTCATCAATATATTTATGAGGGACTACTGTAAATGATTTGGTTATTGATTATTGAATGATTTATTAAATGTTAATTAATTGTTACTATAGTGAATATCAAATTTTAAATGAAAACTTTGTATACATAACCTCAAGTAATATTTTTATACTAATTCACATGACCTCATAAGAAGATTCAACACCAAAATGACACATAAAAATGTTAAATCACCTCAAACCAATTTCTGTTATTGAAGCAAAATATTATCCATACATTGCGTGCTCAACGTTGATATAAATAAAGAATACATATGATTCTAAAATTTGAGATTGATGACAATCAAAATATCATGCTAGAAACTCTTAAGATCTATAATGTCTCCATATTCCTTCAAATGGTGTGGTGCACTTCATCAATGCCAGGCCTCATACGGTTAGGTACTTGAGTATTCTTCTCCTAAAAATGACAAATCATTATATTAATAGAATTTAAAGTTTATACATAACTCATAGTACAATAAACAACTTACCCTTATATTTTAGTTTTGGTCTACTCCAATGTGCATTGTTCGTCGAAATCCATCATTAAAAGTAATTCTACCCTATCAATATAAATACAAAAAGGAATCAGAGTGAGTGCGAAGTAGAGATAAATGTAAGTGAACCAACATAGCAGCAACATGCACCCGTAAACTAAAATTATGATTGAACTTAGTAAATAGTACATAATTAAAAAAAACTCAGTGGGTTATATGCCTATATCTCTGTTGACTGCACTTAGTTGCTGTCATCAGCGAGATGCATCTATAGATATAAAAAGAGGACGATCCTCACATGATACAAAAGGATTATTACTGAACTTGTCTTCTTGATCATCTTTTGTTAATTAGTGGAGCTGAAGACATAATAGTTTGTTGGTTATTTAGAAACAAGTGTATATGCTTGTTTCTAATCACAATATATGATGTGTCTGTATTCAAAGAGTAATGCTCTGTAATATAGAAGCTACGAGAATAATACATAATACCTAGTCTACTATACGGTATCACAAAATAAAAAAGTTAGTCTTCTTTGCATGGGCTCGGTGGCTTAGACAAATTCTTCTCACATGGTAAATAATTAATTAATTACTCACAACTTGATAGATCAGTCGATGTGACTGACTGGCATTAAAATAACCAACAAACCACTATGTCTTCAACATCTGACCATCATCTCAAGGACCAGAACCAACGTGGAATCTATCTTATTCATATACATGGGTTACGCAAGGCAGGATCGGGAAATAAAGTTCACATTGCTGATTGTTTTAGTTTCATGCCAACGAAAGCGCAATTGTGTATAACCATACTATCTATAAAACCATATAACATATGTGCTTATTGTATAAAATAGCAATTAAATATATAGCTAATGGATGCTTCCTGATATTGAGGCTTCAGAAATGTTAGCTTCATTGCTTTGAAGATGCCCCACAACTTAGCAATCAAGATTAGTTGAACCCGGGCCCGTATTTACATGATATGCCATGGGCGATGGTGAAAACATCTTGCACAGTTGCCGGCTATGTTTTGGAAAGCATGAAGCATGCAGATTGCCCCCCTTGAAGCGGGAAGCGTGAAGTGGATTTTAAAGCGGATAAAAGCAGGCGCTTTTGGAAAAAGCATTTCACATTATTTTAAAAAAATTAGAAAAAAATATTCCATATCAATAACATACTAACCAGGTATACCAATTAATATTAAACTATTCTATACGTTCATTTCAAACATGGTTCAAGTATATAAGTAGATGACATTCATTTAACAACACAAGACCGTGTGAGTCATCTCACGAAACCAGCAGGAGGTTAGTTGAGAGCAGTAACATTCAGAAAAGAACACACATTGATAATTGTATAGTGTATGCACCATAAGCCTGCTCCTACTCTAAGTCAATCAATATATAATGTATCATTTAAGTAAGATCACTGTAAGCAAGAATATTTAAGTAACATAAATCCGTTGATCCCAGCAGGACTCCCAATATTTGGTTGGGCAATCAATTACATGCACTTCATCAAAGAAAAGTGCCAAGTTGATCTTACTAACTTTCAGGCAGTACTGAGATTAATAAACTGGAATCAAGTAGACTATAATGCTTATTAAACAATAGTTTACTTGCATTGATTAAGAATATAGTTGTATTTTTATCTTAATTTTTAGTAACATAAATCTCCAGAAATCATGATGCACCGACAAATTTTTGTGCAAGTACTATGTATGAAGACCTCTATGCATGTAGGTACTAAAACCAATACATGTGCCAAACTGAGATGATCTGATGATGTCCACGCTACTTGAAAATGCGGCTACAACCATGAATTTGGAAGGGGGTAGAAGGATCATGCAAGATAATGCGGCTACATCCATGTACATATCTCTATCTACCAAATGAACATGCATCAATACCAGGATGTTGTTCAGTAGTAACCAATAAATGTGAAGAACGGAGAAGAGAATAGAGAAGATGGGGCAGGGTCGATGGAACTGGGAAAGCAGAGGAAATTGCTTGCTTGCTGTGTGAAATAGGAAAATTGGGTTCGTCAGCAGCGTGGAAACGAAGAAATGGAAGATATGCTGGGATGGGGGAAGTCCGTCTACACAGACCGCAGACCGCAAGGCGCAATGGATCGTGATCTACTGTGGACGTTGATGTTGGACATCATAATTTGAAGCCATTCTCCGGTCTAAAGACTGAAAATACCAAGATCCCACTAAGTGCGCCATTCATATCCTAAATAATGATCATTCATGAAGTATATACATTCCTTATCTAATTGAGTGAATGAGTGATAACATTATTGCATTTCCCAAAACCGTACATGCTACAGTTGTTCTTAGGTGGCTGTCTGCTACATGTTACAACTGTAATTTTCTACATAACTCGCAACAGTAAATGGATAGGGTAATGACATCCTCATAATGACTTCTGATACAAAATATCCAATAAGAAGATCCCATGTCCAATCTTGAGACATGAAATAAGGACTTGCTTGATACTTACACATGTCAACACCATCTAGTCATGATGGAAAAATTAAGTTTTTACACGTCAATTCTCAACTCATTAGCAATGGCCCAGAGTAACTAAGTGTTAATCAAGCACCCAAATCAAAAGCTAGAACTAGAATATAAAACTAATACTGAACACAAGAGAGGAAATATAATATGGAATACCTCATTTAAACGCTGAGTTCTTGGTGTGAAAGACACCGATGATGATGTCCTTTGTGTGCTCTGCATTTGAGGATGACTTTGTCGATTATTACTAGGAGTAGGGAACCAACTTTCAACTGTAGCCTTTATTAAAAGTGTACATGTTAATATTCTTATGTGTATGAATATAGAAAATAATCTATAGTTGTTATGAGGTACCTGTGGCTGAAAGATTAGTGGATGTCCATTCCTAGCACTTATCATGGGAGCCATGAATCCAAAAGAACTACTTTCAACCCCTTGTGTGGAAAGCCTGCCTACTCCATTCTCCCTTGAATTGCCTTGTATGGAAAGCATGCCTACTCCAGTCTCCCTTGAATTGCTTTGTCTAGAAAGTCTGCCTAAGCCATCCCCGCTTGAATTATTTTTCTTGGGAAACATGCCTACATCTGCACCACCACTTGCATTGTCTTGAATGTGAAAAGAACCCACACCTGGCCTATTTGTGTCACTTTGCATGTGTAAGACACTTGCAGTAGTCTGATTGGGGTATTCAACTGCACAATCAGCATTAATACCGACATCCTATAACAAATAGATCAACAATATAAAAAAAATTATATATTACATTGACATAGACACCTGAATCTAAGTTACTTGTGATTGATTATACCAAGTCATTATTTGGGAGACAGAGTTCCTCAATCCATTTACTATTTCTTCAAGTTCCTTAAGTTTATCCTGAAATAGAAAACAAATTACAAACATCAATCTAATAGACTAGTTGTAACTAATAGTTCAAGTTTAGTTTTAATCCAACATACATCCTTTGCATTGCTTTCTTCAAGAAGCATTTCATATCTTATACAAGCTGCTTTTCCCCTATGTCCTATCTCTTTGTGCCCAATTCCAACATCTCAGATCCTAGCCTTTTTGGAAGGATTTAAAACTTGCAAATAAGCTTCACGTGTTAGATTATCAACACTTCTAGGATCTATTTCTTCTTGGTTTGATACTTGGTTTTCCACAATATCAGATATTTCAAGCTATAATTAGAAAGGATCATAAAAGGAAAGCTTAAATTGAGATATCTGAGCATATGTAGCTTTGTAGACATGATAGGAAAGAAAATATCCATTTTCTAACCACTTGTGGGCTTTTGTCGTAAACTTTTTCCAAAAATTTGTTAAGAGGCACAAAAGGTTGTTCTGCACTGACCTACACATGATAGATAACATAATCATTGTCCATGTTATATGTTCAACTCCTACTAAGAAAGACAGGTGTCCATTATTAATACCATTTCTTCCCGGTAGCAACTCCATGGCTTTGATCCTGTGGTGTGACCCATCACTTTTTTTGCTCTATTTGCCTTGTTGATCTCGGAAATTTTCTAAACCATATGAAACATATAATTAGAAAAAGTAGATAGGTATACATGCAAGTTATATGAAACCATTGTACCTTAGACTTCTCGGTTCCCCATTCTTTAGCAAGATTTTTAAACTGGTCCATATCTATGGAAGCATTTTTCTCAACTTTCTTCATCATCAATTCTGGTTCAATCTTGTACTTTTCATAGTAATCTTTCTTTACACGTTCCCTCCACATTGATATCCCTTTGCTAATGTGTTCATCAATGTGATTCCATGCATTAGGGTGACTGCCTAAATCAAAGTATTTCTAAAAACATAGAAAATATTACTTTAGATATAATAATCATACAATTTGTTGGTCTTTTTATGAAAAAGATTACCTCAATAAATGGTTTTCTATCTGTAAAAGCTTGTTGTGGTTGTTCATTCCACTTCAAGTCTAGATGCCATATGTGTGGTTTCCTTGCTAGCATATGACAATAACGATTCAATTTGGCACCATTCTCCTCAATAGCATTTCCTTCATAATCTCATTGGACCTTGTGACGTGGCTCCCCTTGCTTAGGAAGTAGGCTTTGTTCACTTGTCGGTCCACTACCATACTTCCTATTCTCCTGTTCATCCTCAATATTTTCTTCAATTGTTACATCATTCAATATTGTTGGACAGTAGAGTAGGTTCATCCTCACAATTTTCTGTAATTGTGGAGGGAGGGACATCAGAAGGTTGACCAGGTGTGTTGTTACAACTAGATCTAGTGATTCTTCTTCCTGGCATCCTTCAACTGACAAGAAAAAAAATTATATTATTAGTGCAGAAATGTCAGTAACAAAAGTAGTAGCTACATTTGAAAAACAAATAAATTGTGGAGAAATGAGACACCAACATATGCATATTCAACATTTGAAAAACAAATAAATTGTAGAGTACCTTGGTTTCATATCCCAAAAAAAAATAATGATGAGTTATAATGATGTCCTACTTGCTGGTATATGAAACAAGACTAAATAAATTGCAAAGAATATGCCATATAGTAACAGTTTGCCAAAAAAATGCAATAGAACATATTCCCCAAATAAATCCTACACTCCACTATTTTGTGTAGTACATGTACTTTCAATGTTCTTTGAACGGAAACGATATCCATTGACCGAAAATCCTTCATAAGACATTCCCTCAGCACAAGGGCCTTGGGATAACCATCTCAAATCAACGATAATACTGTTTGGCCTAATCTCTCGCATTTGCATTACCTTCATAAAAAAGTAAAACATTAATGTAATCTACACTAACTTGAACATTAAGAGTGACAACAATATTTATGTTTGAGACTTACATGCTCTTTCAACCACTTAGAAAACTCCTTTGGATGTTTTGTTTCTAGGGTCTGTGGGGCAATGTTGGGTTCCATATCTTGAAGAATACACATGTGTTCACTGCTTTATAAAAAGTGTCTAAATTAATGTACAACAAATATACAAATATCAGCAAGAATTTTAGGACGTAATTAAATCTTACCTTCTGTAAACATCCAATTCCTCTTTATTGAAAAGGACATAACAATGGGCTTGTTCCAAAGTGTGGATGTCGAAATTCCTTGACACTCCAACTCTAATTGGAGATCCATCAACATTATGAGGAGTGCAGTTGAGTTTTGTCTCAAAATTATGCAAGTACCTAGCACAAAATGTCAACTTTCTTCAGCTAAATAGCCACTAGCAATACAACCAGTCGGTTTAGCTTTGTTTCTTACACACTTCTTCAATTTCTTCAAGTATCTCTCTATTGGGTACATCCACCTAGTTCGGACAGATCCAGCTTGCCTGGCTTCATAAGCTAAATGAATGGGCAAATGCATCATGATGGTGAAGAAAGAAGGACGGAAGATTCTCTCCAACTGGCAAAGAGTGACAACAATTTCTTGTTCCAATTCTTTGAATTCCTCCACATCAATAATGTTAGAGCAAAGCTTGTTGAAAAATGAGCACAAATTAGCAATAGGCTTGTACACATCTAAGCTTATGCAATGTCTCAAGGCAACAGGTAGAAGTTGATGCATAAGAACATGGAAATCATGACTTTTCAGCCTAACAATTTTTCTATCAGATTTGCTAACACACCTAGATATGTTAGAAGAATAGCCATCAGGAACTTTCAACTTTTCTAACACAGATAGGAACTTATATTTCTGCGCATTAGTCATGGTGTAAGATGCTGGAGGCAAGTAATAGCGGTCACCTGCATCTACTAGCCATAAATCTCTTCGAATGCGCATTTTCTTCATATCTTGACGAGCTTGTAAGTTGTCTTTACTTTTCATAGAATCACCCAATAATGTGTTTAAAATATTCTCGCACACATTCTTTTCTATGTGCATCACATCCAGATTGTGTCTAACAGATAAATACTTCCAATAAGGTAGCTGAAAAAAGATGCTTATCTTATTCTAACCAGGAGGTAATGGTTGAATTTGATCTCCATGCCTCTTGTGCTTATTCATTTTTCCAAATGTGATATTTTCATATCCATCAAATTGCCTCAGTATATCTTCTCCAGATAGTGGCTTAGGTGGAAGTCGAAAATCTTTTTCATCATCAAAATTTTTCCTATCACGTCTATATGGATGATTCATTAGAAGAAAACGTCGATGGAAACCATAGCATTGCTTTTTCCCAAACTTTAACCATTTTGATACTGTCTCCACATTACAACAAGGACATCCCAAATCTTTCTTACCTTTAGTGCTCCAACCAGATAAGTCACCATATGCTGTAAAATCATTAATGGTCCATAAAATCATTGCCCGCATAGTGAAATTCCTTTTGCTATATGCATCATAAAATTTGACTCCAAGCTCCCAAAATAGTTGCAGCTCCTCAATTAATGGCTCCAAGTATACATCAAGGTCATTGCCAACCATATGTGGACCTGGGATTAATAGGGACATCATAATAAATTTTTCTTTCATAAGAAGCCAAGGCGGAAGATTGAGAGGTGTCACCAACACAGGCCAGATGCTATGTGATGCACTCATATTGCCAAATGCATTAAATCCATCTGTTGCTAATGCCAATCTAATATTGTGTGGTTCAGGAGCAAAGTCTGGATACCTGGCATCAATAGACAACCATTCTGGTGTGTCTGAAGGATGATGAATACGACCATCCTTGCCTTTTCCTTCAGATGGCCAAATCATATGTTTAGCAATAGATGAAGACATATAGAGCCTCTCTAACCGAGGTATCAAAGGGAAGTGATACATGAACTTAGAAACTGCCTTCTTTCCCTTTGTTTTGTATTGCTTTTCATTCCATCTTGAAGCACCACAAGTATCACAATTTTCTTTTGAAGTTGCATCTTTGTGAAAAAGCATGCAATTATTTGTACATACATCTATAGTAGAATGATCAAGTCGTAAATCCTTCACGATCTCATTTGCTTCATAGTACGTCTCTGGGAATAGACAATTTTCTTTTGGAAATCTTGAAATAATCAACTGTAACAACTTTGTGAAAGAATCGTTGGACCATCCAAATTCCTCCTTCACAAATAGCAAGGCAACCAAATACGATAGCTTAGAATGACTTGTGCAACCTCTATAGTGTGGTTGATCCGCCTCTTTTAGTAGCTTGTAAAATATGTGTGCATCTACATTTGCAGGTTCCTCTGTAGCTTCAGCAGAGTGGTCATTTGTTGTGTCACCCATACCAAACAAATCCCCCAGCATCTGATGCATATTGTCAGTGCTAGGCATGTTTGGTGCCACAACATGATTGCTCCTACCAATCACCTCCCCATGAAACGTCCAAACATCATAGCTATGCACAAATCCTTTTTGTAATACATGTGAGAATACCTCCTCCTCTATTTTAAGGTATCTGTTCAAACATACCTTGCAAGGAAATATTAATTTCCTCTGTCTAGTTGGTCTCTGATGGATAAGAGCAAACTCAATGAACTTTCATAACCCTGCCTTGAATACATCACTTCGCACTCTGTTCCCAATATACATCCAACTCTGATCTATTAGAAAATCCATCTACATGAAGGAAAATATATAATAAGTTAAGCACACATTACAAGATATATATATATATATATATATGCAATTCAAATAGTATCTTGATTATATTCCTTTCAGTCTATCTAGGTATTAATATTCCTTGATCAGCACAACTGTGCTAGCAGCCTTCATTTTCACCCATCCAACCTGTGATTTTATACCTCACTCGAACGACCGTTCTCCTACACCACGGTCGTGCTACGTAGCCACCACCCTTAGTTATCAAGGTGCCCTCCTAGGTGTGCCTAGGCACCCTAGGAGTTAGGCCAGGCACCTCAAACTAGGCGCCCAGCCTATTAAATGCATTAAGTGGGCGTCTAAGGCATTTTAGGCCCAAATTATGCAATTTAAAGGCTAAACTAGCATGAATCGAGTCTAGATTTTGTAAAATTAGATCACCTTCAGTCATTGCGTGGTTGATATAGGTCTTATTTAGAGTAAATCAGGTCAAATTTTTGCAAATTAGGTCTGCTCTGAGGAAAATCAGGTCTGATTTGGGGAAATGAGGATTGATTTGGGCCAAATTGGTATGTCCTCATAGCGTTGTTTGTTAAGTTTTTTTTCTACTTTTTCATATGTTTATTGTTCTTTCTTCTTTCTCTTTTCTTTTTTTATCCATTCTCCTGCATTTTATTCCTAAGTCCTGCTGCTATGTTTTTTCTGAGTTATTCATCCTATATTCCCTCCTACTACTATGCAAGCATGTGCATATTTTCTTTTTCAAATTTTTCCTATACATCCTGCTACGAAATCTACTACTACTATTTACATATCTAATTTTATTTTTTTTTGATTTCTTCATCCTAAATCTCCTCTCTTAGCCACTGTTGTTTGCATGTTTCCATTTATTTTCACTGACCTATTCCTTCCTCTATATTTTCTAATTCAACACCTGCTACTGCTGTTTTTTATTTTGTTTTGTTGATTCTTCCTCTTTCAATCTCCTTTTACTGCCCTTGGTTTGTCTTATTCTGACTTCTTCCTATAGAACTTCTACCATTTGCATGCTCTTTTTATCCCATTTTCTCACACCAATTCATACTTGTCTTCCTCTTACTGTTGTTTCATTTTCTTCATGTTAATTCTGTTGTCCCTGATTCTCCTATAGTTATCAATTCAAATTAGACTTGCAATAACATTAAATGAATAAATAATACATTATCACATATAGTATCATGTGTATGAACATTTAAATATGTAATTGAAAAAAAAGTAAAAACAAAAATGCCCAGAAAAGCCTAGGCACCCGCCTAGGCGTCTAGGCGGGCTAGGCGCCCCTTAGATTAAACCCACTACCAAGAAGCCTTGACAACCATGCCACCACCACAGCCGTTCTGCTCAGCACGGTCGTGCTACTAGCCTAAAACCTAACACTTTGTAGGACACACTCCAAATGCCCTAACTTGCTCATCCTAAGTTGGAGAAAAGACAAGTCAAAGTCATACAAGTGACCAATTTAGGAAATAGGCCCAAATGACCTAGAACAATTTTTGTAATCACTTGTAATCCTTGTATGACTTGTAATTAAGCTTAGAAAAATTTTTGGGACACAAAAATCCATGGGACACAAAAATTTGGACATGTTCAAATATTTCTTATCAAAATTTACTGGTAATCTAACATATTAATGTGCCTTACAACATCCTACTTTCAATAGAACTGGTTCAAATCTTTTTTTCTTCATATGGAAACATATTTGTACTTTGATATCAATATTGAAAGCAATATCATTGTGTACCATGCAAGCTAATAATTTTGCATTATCTCTATTTTTGTTTTGTTTCTAGAGTACCTTCATATCCCACATCTGTGTGATATTCTTACCGAAAAATGATAATATCAAAATCTCTATTTTATGGGTGTATGACATGATCGATTTCTAATTGTACTTGCAAGAGATGAACATGCATTCTTATCTTTGTGTATTTTGTATATGTTGTGGTATTTTTATAAAAATAGATCATATCGTACTTGGACATTGATTTATAGGATATTTTACTTAGATTTTTCTATGATTCAAAGACAAATTTGGGAACATATGAATTTGCATGTAAAGAAGAAATATTCTTCAACTCGAATCACAAGCTATGTGATGAGAGCAAGAAAAGACAACTTGAAGACAACATGAACTGGTAGATGCCATTAACTTTTGGAATTCTATTGACAGAATGACATAGTTACTTCAATTAATACATCTTTTAGTTTCCCTTTCACTTATCCTATGATTTTTGTTACACCATGCTAGTTGTACTAGATGATAATGTGGACTAGATAAAACTGCCAAGAACAAAGGAAACATCAGTGTTGTCGATGCCATAGGTTAATAAACCAAGTTAACTATCAGGGTATAATACTTTATTTAGCCGATGCAGAAATCACTACTACTATTCTCTAGTTCTCAAAATAGAATACCACAATTCAACGCGAGTCTTGCCTACTCATCTTTCACGTTCCCAGCAACACAACCCCGTAGGGTGTATAACTTGATCTATTTCTAATTGTACTTGCAAGAGATGAACATGCATTCTTATCTTTGTGTATTTTGTATATGTTGTGGTATTTTTATAAAAATAGATCATATGGTACTTGGACATTGATTTATAGGATATTTTACTTAGATTTTTCTATGATTGGCTCCAAAAACTCAAGTTCAATTTTCTTAAAATGAGTTCAGATTATTGGTTCCAAATTTGTGTTTTCTACAAGATGAATTCCATGAAAGTAGTTTTATATAATTATACAAGATACGAAAATGTGAACTAAGTTAAATGCACATTATTTTGTGTTGACCATTATGACAATTAAATCATGTTCATGTAATATCCAAGCCAACTTTACGTTAAATAAAAATACATAATGTTGCTCATATCTAAGTTATAGCAATGTCATGAACTAACATGTGAGACAAACCACCCAATCCGACAAAATAGAAATATAAGATTTATAGTATTGCAAGTGTATGCATAAGATAGAAATATAATGGTAAACCATATATACTAGAGGACTAATGATGAAGTCAACACAATGACTAGTTAGTAGAATAGATGTCGAATCAGTGAAGTTTAGTAATGCTTATTTTATTTTAGTATATACTTTGTGTCAAACGAAAATGATAGGATGCATCCTCGATTGAATCAAAAACTCAATTACATTATCCAATCTAACAAGCCATCCTCGAAAATTTTTGAGATCATGTAATTGGGAAAAAGAAGGGAGTCATCTCCGGTGGCATAAAAGCAACTAGGCAATGTACTTTGTCTTCAGTGACAGAAAGGGATTTTTAGTACAATAGACCAAGAACATTGCTTGGTATCATCTCAAAAATTCCATGGCGTCAAAAACATCTGATGACCCAACTAGCGTGTCAATGTCGGCGTTTCAAGCCCCCGCTTTACCAAACGCAGCGTATATATACCTACGGAAGTCCGAAAAATGCTCCCCAACTCATTTTCTACAGTTTTGGATAACCAATCACTATTTATTTGTCTAGGAACTTGAGTTCCTAGTTTTTTTGACTCCTACTTTGAATGGAAATGTGATGAACAGTTATAGGCAGGATCATTTGAAGACCAAGACAACCTGGCACTAAAGAGTTTACTGGTCCACAACTGGACCTGATGAAGTATTTTTTTTAAGGTAAGTATAGTCCATATATTAAGAAAGCCATACGGAATCTACAAAGACAAAAGATTCAGATAATTTTGATAACAAAATAGTCAGAGGTACAAACTCATTATACAAGATTGATCGGATATGAAATAGATGCTTTTTTATGAATTCCTCCCCAACTCGTTGAACTAAGCAGCTTTCAAATGGAATTCTTCCACGATCGTGGGTAGCACTTCCATAGACGAAACCCCAACTACAAAGTCCAAATCTTCCAGAACAAAAGTCTTCATAAAAGTTGTCACCTTTCCACAGACGATTCTGCATAACAAAGACACTCACCGGACTCAAGAAGACATAGATAGCTAAATGAGGGTGAACCTCATCTAGAAACAAGAGGAAAAGAAACAAAACAGACTGCAAAACACAACACAAACTAACACAACGCCATAAGGAGAAAACTACAAACAGGTTACAGGCAGCAAAGGGACAGAAGGATGAAGCCTGGAAAGCACTACCTCCATTGTTCAGACTGTGCACAAAGGAGCTAGTAAAAGGAAACCATGGGAGGAACTGCTCGGGGAATCCCCATCACCACACTCAAACCTTCACGACTTTCCTTGATTGACTCGAGCCTAAACTCAAGAAGCACAAGGACTAGACTGGATAGGTAGATGCTTCCATTACCAGAAAAAGAACCCCCGATGGTCCCCTGCACTAGCTAGACAAACAACTTTGGCAAAGGCCAAACCACCGCCACACCACCATAACTTGTGACTAGAAAGAAAGAAAAAAGACCTAAAGAAGTGGAAGGGGAAATCTTGAGTCGTCAGCTCCTACTGGGCAAGAACAACGCTTGAGATTTCTTAATGGCACTACAGAGAAGACACATAGAGGGTCGCCCAGCAGACACCACGAAGCAGCCAACACCATCCACCAAACAAGTGCCGCCGCCAACGCCTAATCATGTGGACCAAAAGTCGACGTCGTGCGACCCAGCAAAGAGTGGAAGCATCGATCGACACCCAGTGGGAATGAGAAGCCCAGGCGAGAAAGGGCATGAGGGGAGCGGGCCGATGCTCACTTGGGACTGGATCCCCTCCCCCAAGCCAGTCGACGCAAGTAGAAAAACCTACGCCCTAATCGCCAAAGTGGGTCGGGAGTACCGGACAATGTACCACTACCTGATGAAGTGTGAATAAGCGAAGACTGGTTTAATGGTCATTAGTCGGCCTCTTGCTCAGCACCCCGTGTCTGTCAGTGGTCAGTCATTTCGGAAGTCTGTGGCCCAGGTGCAAACAAGTGCGGAAAAAACGGGCAGAGTAAAGATGCGAGACTGTTTCAGTACCTTCAATTTTCCGGAGATCAACTGCAGCGGCATTCTTGCTCGAGGCTCGCTTGAGACGATATTGGAGTGTCGGCCGAGGGCTTGCGTCAGAGTGTCGGCTGAGGGTGTCGGGCTCGCACGCAGAACAACACACGAAACAACAGAGGGCAGAGAGGAAACGAATGGCGTCGAGAGGGGAGAACCAGCAGAACACACACGATGTGAGAGGGAGATGTGCACAGCATGAGAGGGAAAAGAACTCAACGATTAAACGCACGAAACAGTTCTCATGGAACAAGGGGGAGGGTTTATCTTTTTTTTTTATTTGCAAATGTTGTGTTTTAGAATGGAGGGAAGGGTTATGAGATGGAGGGAAATATTTGGCATGGCATTTTTATGGGGTGATTAGTGAGTAATGCATTTGTGAGGGATTAGCGTTCACATAAAAGGTCTAAGGATGTAAAAAACACGGTTGAGGGATTTGGTCCCATGTTTGAAGGATGATCCCTCGCAAATAGACATCATTATTCACAATTTTCGGTTCCTCACAAATGTTCTTCAATAAAGGCCAAATTTTTTGTAGTGGGAACCCATGAAACGGGGAAGGAAACCATGGTTTAAAGAAGGGAAAGAGAGGACGAGAGTGCTAGAAAACTTACCATCATTTCAATTGGAGTGAAGGAGGGGTAGGCCACCCCAGTGAAGCCAAGAACACCTCGGAAACAAAACCGAGTAGGGGGAACGTTCTCGATAGAGATAAACATCAATTGAACGTCTGGGTGAGTTCACATGAGGTTGGAGATGCCTCAGGGAAAGATATATATATATATATATATATATATATATATATATATATATGAGGAAGCGAGACATGTTAGAAAGGAAAGAGGGTCAATGAGGGGAAATTGGGGTTTTCAGATTAGGAAAGAAAAATAGAGGAAAGTTAGGATCAAACGATGTAGGATGATCTCCTAATCACAAAGGGACAAGAATCTTAGAGAACGGTAGAGGAGAGAGAGAATAATTAAATTGAATAATGTGCATACAGAGCAACCCAAGTCAGGCTCCTACTCAAGGTAGGAGATGACCGGATGCCATCCAAAATTGATCCGATGGTCATGATTGATTGGTGCATAAGTGAAGCATGTGATAGCTCAATCATAGACTAAAAAAAAGGCAAATAAATCGAATTAACCAAAGTGAAATCCAATTAATGCATGTATTTTATCTTTCCTCATTTAAGGGTCCAAAACATATCCAAATTAAACCAAACTTGGCACACAAGTTAAGTTAAATGTCTAGATTCTGAATCTCCAATTGGATTTTACTTTTGGCCACATTAGATAGGTTATATAATGTATTCTTTGTTTCTCTTTCTTGATGCATTAATGAAACATAGATTATCCAAATTAGAAGAAACTTCATTCATAAGTTAAATTAAGTGTTTTGAATACGAATTTGCCTTTATTTCCAACTTTTGGTGTCACAAATTATATTTATTTATTAATTACACCTTTTAGGTAGTTTCTCTCTCCTAAAATACCATATTATTTCAAGGTTAACCAAATTCGATGAAAATTCTCCCAAAGGCTATATTTATTATAGATTGTGAATCTAAGATTATTTTCCTCTTTTGGAGTCATTTATTATTTTATTTGATATTTTGAGGAAAACACACATCTTTTTTCCAATTTAAACTAAATGAATTATTATTATGTGAATAATGTGATACTTCACTCCCAATGCAATTGGGACCCGAGGAACATAAATTTAAACTTAGATTTCACTTTTAGGACTTCTTTTTATGGGATATGTCATATGGCCAATTAGTGTCCCATTATCTTAATTACTCATTCAATTAGGTTTATTAGCGTGATTTTACATGCATTCACTCACATGATCATTCTAAGCATCTTTTAAGTCTAACCTCAACCTAATCCAAAAGGTTAAACTTCTAGGGTAGGGTTTGAGATCTAGAATGTTACAACACTCCACCCCTTAAAAAAGATTTCATCCTCAAAATCTAAAGATTCAAACATCAAACATCCAACTACTCTCCACCCCTTAAAAAGGATCAACCTAACAAGTCAAACTAAAAAACTTTTTAGAGCTACCCACATATCTTAGTTGCAAAAGTTTTAGAGATTTATGTTTCTAATGTATCCAACTGAAGTCAAATCCATCTAGGGCTGAGATATAGGTCCTCGTGTCTCTAACCTATCAACCCTACATTAACCTCAAAAGTCATAGGGTAGGTCAACTACACTTTTATATCAAACCTAGTCACAAAACTAAGGTTAGATTCTACTCAAACTAGAGTTCTATTGATTGTGACTTAGTTCAAGAAAGCATCGACAAACCAGAGAAAAGATTTGTACATAAGTAGTATAATGAAAATAACTTTTGTTTATGAAATACTTTGCGATGTAAATCCAACATGTGCACTAAAAATCAATACGAGAACCAAGTCATAATATTACCATAATAAGATCTCCTAACATAGTCTCATCCTCAAACATACCTTGTTGCACAAAAGATTTTCATTGATCAACTCTAGGGTCAACAACTCACTTAGAGCTAACTAGCAAAGTCAAGGGTTCTATAGGGAGACAAAATTGAATTAGTCAGATTCCAACTACCATGGGCTCTGATACCATGTTGTAAAGAAGTGAAAACACCTTACTAAAAATTTGAAAAATAGAACCTCCAATCCAAACACACTTCAAAGTTATGCCTGGAGTGGGTGTAAAATTTTCAAATCTTTATTAATGGTATACAAAACAACCAAAGTGTAGCAGCAGAATAAAAATGACTATATTCAATTATAAAATTAGGGAACGTCTTAAACTTACATGTAGGGTTCAACATAAGGATCCATGTAGAGGGAGATCCAAACCACCTCAAGATTGTCTCCAAGCTTTAACTTTTCAATCTAAGTCCAAGTCAACAGGCCTAGTCATCCAAATCCTCCACTTAGGGTTGGAAGCCTACCCTAGTAAGAAGACTAGAAGAAAAGAAAACATCAGCAAAGGCTGGTATGTGCATACTAAAAACAAATTGAGCAATTTATAAAGAATAAGGGACATAAAAATAAAAGTATACCCATACAAGAGATAAGGACTACCCAATTGGGCATAAAGAAAAGAATCCCAAACATTTGATAAAAAGGAATACTTGCCATAGCCAAAACAATAAAGTAGTGCCACATAAGCACATATCATGATTTAGGAACATAACCCATCAATGTTTTTGGGCACATAACTCATCATCATAAACATCATCAACCTACATTCATGTGAGATAAGCATAGCCCTAGAACAATATAAACACAATCGGTGGCCAACCCTCATAAAGTTGAAACCTGATAGAGAAAGGAATACTACCAATCCCTCAAATATATATAAAAGCATGGGCCAAGAATCACACATCTTTCCCTGGTTATGAGGTTCCTTGCCATCCCAAAAAGAGTAGGAAATATCACATCTGCCATAAACAAAATTAATGTAATTACAATAAACTAGTGTTACTGAATCACATAGCATTTTTAATGTAGAGGCAAGTAGAAAGTATAGTCAGATTACAAATGGTTCCATCATACAATGCACAAATTAAACATATAAACATCCACTTTAAAGTGGGTACATATCATCATTTAGGACCAACATGAACCAAGGCACAAGATAAAGATATCAAGAGAATATCCAAGTCCATAACAAGTAAGATAGTTCACATGAACCACGATATCAAGAAAATAGACATATATGTAGGCTAAAGTCAAAAGAATGATAAGATAGGAGAATTTCTCAACATAGAGGAATAGGGGATACAACATACCTCAACTTCATAGTCAAACAATCCAAATTCACATCTAGGTCCAAGCCTAGGCTTCTAGAGCACCTATTAGCATATATGTGGGATTAGGGTTAGGTTTATATTGATTTTGTAAACCCTAAAAAACCACCTTTTATATTTATGAAAATTATGAAAACTATGCCACTTATTAGATTAGGTTATTAGGTTTCCAAAACATATTTTATTATATTTTTATGACTTATAAATAACTAGTTATTATTTTTATAGGTTAATTCAATATTAATTAGATCCATTCAAAAACATGTTATTAAACATTAGATTTAGCCATCAAAACTTATACCATTAGATAGGTCTTTTTTTATAATCCAACAAGTATTTATTTGTATTTTTCTGATCATCCATTAATTAGTTATGAATTATACAAAATCAACCAATCAAAATTCACAGAATATCCAAGTCAGTGTCACTGAGATGAGAGACAGAGGGAGAGAGGGCCGCGGCTAACTTGGACCAACTAGATCAGGCCAGATCAACCGACCACTAGGCCAAATAAGTAATGCATAAAAATAAAAGCCAGGAAATAAAATTCCATGAAAATACACTTTTATCCTCAACTGAAAAAGAAGCGAAGAAGGAAAAGCAGAGGGTAAAGGTGAGAAAACACAGTGGGGTATCTACCCCCCGATCTTGCCTCCCCAACTAGCGAGCCATGGCTCAAGTTTGCCCCAAGTGTGAGACCGAAGGCCGAAGCTGGGAGCCCAGCACTAGTAGCGAAGGCCGCTACTGGCTTCACAGTCGCCCACCAAACACAGAGAGCCAAAGGTTGAGGAAAATGACTACAACATGGCCAAGAAAGAACCCAGAAATAGAGAGAGGTGCAGGGGAAGAAAACCACAAAAGAGGGTGCAAAACACAAAACAAAAGTCACTGAAAGACTTGAGAAGTCGAGGCGAGGCCATATGACAACTTAGGTGAGGCCATCACAAAACAAAATATGATGCATAGAAGAAAGAAACATGATCAGATAACTCAAGTACGGAACCCATGAAATAGGGAAGGAAACCATGGTTTAAAGGAGGGAAAGGGAGGACGGGAGTGCCAGAAAACTTACCGTCATTTCAATTGGAGTGGAGGAGGAGCAGACCGCCCCCGGAAAATCTAAGAGCACCTCGGAAACAAAACTGAGTTGGGGGGAACTTCTCGGCAGAGACAGACATCAATTGAACAAATGGGTGAGTTCGGGTGAGGTTGGAGATGCCTCAGGGAAAGATATATATAGGAGGAGGTGAGACATGTTAGAAAGGAAAGAGGGTCGATGAGGGGAAATTGGGGTTTTCGGATTGGGAAAGCAAAATGTAGTGAAAGTTAGGATCAAACAATGATGGATGATCTCTCTATCACAAAGGGACAAGAATCTCAGAGAATGGTGGAGTAGAGAGAGAGAACAATTAAATTGAAGAATGGGTATATAGAGCAACCCGACTCGGGCTCCCAGGCGACCGGATGCCATTCAAAATTGATCTAATGGTCACGATTGATCGGCGTAAAAGTGAAGTGCGTGACAGCTCAATCATAGATGAAAAAAAGGGCAAGATGTGTGATTCAAGAGAATATCCAAGTTTACCGCAAATAAGATAGTTCACAAGAACCATGATATCAAAAGATAAGAGTAATGTGTATAGGCTATTGTCCATAGGACCAAGAGAAAGAATAATATAGGTTAATTGCTCAACATAGAGTAATAGGGGATGCAACATACCTCAACTTTAGAGTGAAATGATCCAAAGTCACTTCTAGGTCCAAGCCTAGGCATCCAAGGAACCTATTAAGCACATAGGTAGATCTTGTATCAATTTCATGTTCATTATTCAAACCCTAAAAATCACCTTTTTTCATTATGCGAATTAGGTTTTTAAAACCATGCCATATTTTATTATATGTCATTAGGAGTCCAAAACTTATTTTATCATATTTTTCAGACTTATATATAATTAGTTATGCATTTAATAAGTTAATTAATCATTAATTAGATTTATTGAAAATACATGTTATTAAACATTAGATTTATCCCTCAAACCTAATATCATTAGATAGAGATTATTGTCCTGATTCCAATGAGTACTTATCCATATTTTTCTGACCAGTGTATAATTAGTTATGGATTTTACAAAATCAACCAATAGAAAATAAGAAAAAAGCCATGTCAGCGTTCAAGGTGAGAGAGAGGTGGGAGAGTGGGCATGGGTCCTGCTAGCTTGGTCCAAACAAGGACTACCGGGTCAGCGAGACAATGGCCTGCTCTGACTCATCCAAGGCCAAGGAAAAAGAATACCAAAATGACGAAAGTACCCCTGGCGAGAAAACAAAATAGAATGGAAACAAAGGGTAGAGAGGTAAGAAGGCACTGAACCATATTCTTCGCTTTGTCAAACCTGAGAAGCCAGTGAGGGACCCGATCTCTGATCAGAACAAAGTGACCAAAAAGGGAAAACCTAGAATACCTCAAATCAGATGGTACCAAGGATAAGGATGGCTTCCGAGTACCACCACGAATCTCGGTGGGTTGATAGAAGGTCGATTGAGGGCAGACAACAGGTGTTGACCCGCAATGGAGCCCTGAGGCTGGATACAAGAGTTGGCTTGTAGGTTGGAGAGCTCTTTGTCATAGGATTCCGAACCAGGGCCATGTGTGAACTCCCGGTGAGGCAACGAACGTCAGGGAGGGTCTGGAGGGGGTCTGATGGCCTAGAGAGGCAAGGAGAAGGGAAAGGAACTCCGAACAAGGGTGAAGCAGAGTCAAACAGGGGACCCAACAGTGCCAGTGGATGATAAAGTTTTGGGTACCATCCCAGACACATATATACCATGTAGTTGAGGAAGGATTCAAGGAACGCGTGGGGAAAGAGAGCGAAGGCAAAAGAGAAAGGGAAAGGCTGAAAAAGAAGAGAAAATGGGAGAAGGAAGGACTAGGACAACACCTGTGAGAACCAAAATGGAAGGTAAGAGAAAACACCAGAGCTCCACGATCAAAATCCAACGCTCCAAACAAAGCCCAAGATTTCAAAGCCAGCTTGACAAATAAATCACAAACCTTAGACGGAAATAGAATCAAATAAAGTGGTTCATTAATTATTTTCATTTATCTCTTTCTTAAAATGAGGGTTCAAACATTAACCAAAGTAAGAGAAATTTTGCACAGAGACCAACTAAGGTATGTAGATTCTGAATATGAAAGTTAGATTTGCCTTTTTAAAACCTTTAAAGGGTTAAATAATTCAAATCTCATTTTCTCTTTCCTCCTTCATTAATGAAATTTGGATTATCCAAATTTTATGAAACTTCACCCATAATTTAACTTAAGTGTATTGAATTCGAATTTTCCATCAATTTTACATGTTGGAGTTGTTTTAGTTTTTATTTAATATTTTGAATGTCCTACATACTTTCTCTCTCATGATTTCACCTTTTAAGCAAACATCCTCCAAATTGGATGAAAATTCACCCAAATGCTATATTTATTATGTAGATTATGAATTTAATATTATTTTCCTCTTTTGGAGGCATTTATTATTTTATTTGATATTTTGGGGAAAACACACATATTCTTAACCAATTTGAATTAAATGAATTATTATAATGTGAACAATGTGAAACTTGACTCCCAAGGTAATTGGGACCCAAGGAACACAAATTTAGATTTAGATTTAGATTTCACTTTTGAGACTTATTTTGACGAGATATGCCTTATTACCCATTAGTGTCCCATTATCATAATTACTTATTCAATTAACATCTTATTATCAAAAAATGAATTATGTGTGGTTATTAGCATGAATTTTATTTCACATGACAAATATTATGTGTCTATTATTGGCCTATGACTAATGTGAGAACATTAGGTTACATTAAGATGAACATTAGGGTTATATTAAACATCATCTAGATCTATCCTCAACCATGTTTGGCTAAGTCTAAGAGATCAAACTTCTAGGGTAGGGTTTGAGATCTAGTATGTTACAACACACCACCCCTTAAAGGGATTTTGTCCTCAAAATTGAAACATGCATAAACAAACTTATTCACCACCCCTTAAAAGGGTTCAACCTATCAAGTCAAACTAATCAACATTGAGGGTTACCCACTTCTCTTAATGGTGAATGTTTTAGAGATTTATTTTATTCATGTATCCAACTAACAACCACCATCTAGGGTTGAGATTTTATATCCTCGTGTCTCTAACCTATCAACCCTACATGAACAACAAAAGTCATAGGGTGGGTCAACTACACCTTTATATCATTCCTAGTCATAAAACAAGGGTTACATTCTACTCAAACTAGAGTTTCTCTTCATTGTGACTTAGTTCGAGAAAACTTCAATGAAATCCAATTTTTTTTGTTACATATAGTAATATAATTAAAAATATATTTTCCTTCGAAGAATCATGCGATATGAAACAATGGTGAGCTCAAAATCAATGCGGGAACCAAGTCGTAATAGTTCCATATGAATACTTCCTCATAACCCAATGTTATCCTTAAATCAAACCTCATTGCATAAAAAGATCATCATAGATCAGATTTAGGGTCAACATCTCACTTAGAGCTAACTAACAAAGTCAAGGGTTCTATAGGGAGACAAAATTGAAATAGTCAGATTCTGACTACCATGGGCTCTGATACCATGCTGTAAAGAAGTGAAATCACCTCCTTACTAAAAATTTGAAGAACAAAACATCCATCCCAAACATACTCAAAAGGTATGCTGAAATGGGTGTAAAATTTTCAAATCTTTATATAATGGTAATCAAAAGACCAAAGTATAACAACGGAATTAAAAGCAAGACTATATTCAATTATAAATAGGGGAACATCTTAAACTTACATCATAAGGATCCATGTCGAGGAAATCTAAACCCCCTCAAGATTGTCTCCAAGCTTCATCATCTCAAACTAAGTCTAGGTCAACAAGCCTTATCATCCAAGTCATCCATCTAGGGTTGGAAGCATACCCCATAAAAAAGAGAAAAATAGAAGACATCAACAAAGGCTGGTATGTGCATACTAAAAAGCAAGTTGAGCAGTTCATGAAGAATAAGGGACATCAAAATAAAAGGCTTCCCATGCAAAAGATGAGGACTACCTCAAAAGAGGGCATAAAAGAAAAGAATCATCATCATCATAACAGAAGATACTTGCCATAATCAAAACAATAAAGAAGTGCCACATAAGCACATATCAAGATTTGGGCACATAACCCATCAAGATTCTTAGGAACATAACCCATCATGAATTTGGGGACATAACCCATCATAAAAATCATCAACCTGCATGCATGTGAGATAAGCATAGCCCTAGAACAATATAAACACAATTGGAAGCCAACCCTCATAAAGTTGAAACCTGATAGAGAAAGGAATATTGCCAATCTCCCAAGTATATATAAAAACATGGGCCAAGAATCACACATCTTGCCCTGGGTATGAGGTTCCTTGCCATCACAAAAGAGCAGGAAATACCACATCTTCTATAAACAAAACCAATGCAATTACACTGCTCTAGTGCTATTGAATCACATAGCATGTTAATTGTAAAGGCAAGTAGAATGTCTAGTCAGATTATACAAACTAGTCAGCACATAAGTGATCAACATATACATCCACCTCACAAGTGGGAAAAACACATTACATAAACATTCACATCATAGTGGGGATATCCAATCATGCATTAAGGCATCAAGATCAGATTCAAGAGAATATCCAAGTTTACCGCAAATAAGATAGTTCACAAGAACCATGATATCAAAAGATAAGAGAAATGCGTATAGGCTATTGTCCGTAGGACCAAGAGAAAGAATAATATAGGTTAATTGCTCAATAAGGAGTAATATGGGACGCAACATACCTCAACTTTAGAGTCAAACAATCCAAAGTCACTTCTAGGTCCAAGCCTAGGCATCCAAGGAACCTATTAAGCACATAGGTAGATCTTGTATCAATTTCATGTTCATTATTCAAACCCTAAAAACCACCTTTTTATCATTATGCAAATTAGGTTTCTAAAACCATGCCATATTTTGTTATATGTCATTAGGATTCCAAAATATATTTTATCATATTTTTCTAACTTATATATAATTAGTTATGTATTTTAAAAGTTAATTCATCATTAATTAGATTCATTCAAAACACATGTTATTAAACATTAGATTTAGCCCCCAAACTTGATATCATTAGATAGAGATTGTTGTCCTGATTCCAATGAGTATTTATCCATATTTTTCGGACCAGTGTAGAATAAGTTATGGATTTAACAAAAATCAACCAATAGAAAATTAGCAAAAAGCCAAGTTAGTGTTCAAGGCGAGAGAGAGGAGGGAGAGTGGGAATGGGTCATGCTAGCTTGGTCCAAACAAGGGCCGCCAGGTCAGCGAGGCAATGGCCCACTCTGACTCATCCAAGGCCAAGGAAAAAGAATACCAAAATGATGAAAGTACCACCCATGGCGAGAAAACAAAACAGAATGGAAACGAAGGGAAGAGAGGTAAGAAGGCACTGAACCATCTTCTTCGCTTTGTCAAACATGAGAAGCCATTGAGGAACCCGATTTTTGATCAGAACAAAGTGACCAAAAAGGGAAAACCCGAAATACCTCGATTGAAATGGAACCAAGGATAAAGATGGCTTCGGAGTACCACCATGAATCTCAGTGGGTTTATAGAAGGTCGATTGAGGGTAGAGGACAGGTGCTAACCCGCAATGGAGCCATGAGGCCAGCGAAAGGAGTTGGCTTGCAGGTTGGAGAGCTCCGAGTCACGGTATTCCAAACCTGCGCCATGTGTGAACTCCCCGTGAGGTGGCGAACGTCAGGGAGGGTCTGGAGGGGGTCTGATGGCCTAGAGAGGCAGAGAGAGGGGAAAGGCACTCCGAACAGGGGCAAAGCAGAGTGCGAATAGGGGACTCAACAGTGCCAGCGGCTGATAGAGTTCGGGGTACCAATCCAGCCACATAAATACCCTCTAGTTGAGGAAGGATTCAAGGAACATGTGGGGAAAGAGAGTGAAGGCAAAAGAGAAAGGGAAAGGCTGAAAAAGAAGAGAAAAATCGGAGAAGGAAGGACCACACCAACGCCTACGAGAACCAAAACAAAAAGTAAGAGATAACACTAGAGCAACACAATCAGAATCCAATGCTCTAAACAAAGCCCTAGATTTCAAATCCAGCATGACAAATAAATCACAAACCTTAGCAGGAAACAAAATCAAATAAAGTGGTTCGTTAATTATTTTCATTTATCTCTCTTAAAATGAGGGCTCAAACATTAACCAAAGTAAGTGAAATTTTACATAGAGACCAATTAAGGCATGTAGATTCTGAATATGAAATTAGATTTGCCTTTTGGAAACCTTTAATGGGTTAAATAATTCAAATCTCATTTTCTCTTTCCTCCTTCATTAATGACATTTGGATTATCAAAATTTTATGAAACTTCACCCACAAGTTAACTTAAGTGTGTTGAATACGAATTTTCCATCAATTTTACATGTTGGAGTTGTTTGAGTATTTATTTAATATTTTAAAGGTTCTACATACTTTCTCTCTCCTGATTTCACCTTTTAAGCAAACTTTCTCCAAATTGGATGAAAATTCACCCAAAGGCTATATTTATTATGTAGATTACAAATTTAAGATTATTTTCCTCTTTTGGAGTCATTTATTATTTTATTTGATATTTTGGGGAAAACACACATCTTCTTAACCAATTTGAATTAAATGAATTATTATACTGTGGATAATGTGAAACTTGACTCCCAAGGTAATTGGGACCCAGGAACACATATTTAGATTTAGATTTCACTTTTGAGACTTATTTTGACAAGTTATGCCTTATGACCCATTATCATAAGTACTTATTCAATTAACATCTTATTATCACCAAATGAATTATGTGTGGTTATTAGCACAAATTTTATTTCACATGACAAATATTATGTGTCTATTATTGGCCTAAAACTAATGTGAGAACATTAGGTTACATTAAGATGCATTAACACATTAGGGTTATATTAAACATCATCTAGATATATCATCAACCATGTTTGGCTAAGTCTAAGAGATCAAACATCTAGGGTGGGGTTCAAGATCTAGTATGTTACAACACACCACCCCTTCAAGGGATTTCATCCTCAAAATTGAAACATGCATAAATAAACTTATTCACCACCCCTAAAAAGGGTTCAACCTAACAAGTCAAACCAATCAACATTTAGGGTTACCCACTTCTCTTAATGGTGAATGTTTTAGAGATTTATTTTATTCATGTATCCAACTCACAAACACCATCTAGGGTTGAGATTTTAGGTCCTCATGTCTCTAACCTATCAACCCTACATGAACAACAAAAGCCATAGGGTGGGTCAACTACACCTTTATATCATTCCTAGTCATAAAGACGGTGTTAGATTCTACTCAAACTAGAGTTTATCTTCATTACGACTTAGTTCGAGAAAACTTTGATGAAATCCGGAATTTTTTTTACATATAGTAATATAATTGAAAATATATTTTTCTTTGAAGAATCATGCAATATGAAACAATGGTGAGCTCAAAATCAATGCGGGAACCAAGCCGCAATATTTCCATATGAATACTTCTTCATAGCCTAATCTTATCCTCAAATCAAACCTCATTGCATATAAAGATCATCATAGATCGGATCTAGGGTCAACATCTCACTTAGAGCTAACTAGCAAAGTCATGGGCTCTATATGGAGATAAAATTGAAATAGGTAGATTCTGACTACCATGGGCTCTGATACCATACTGTAAAGATGTGAAAACACCTCCTTACTAAAAATTTGCAGAACAAAACATCCACCCCAAACATACTCAGAAGGAATGCTGAAATGGGTGTAAAATTTTCAAATATGTATATAATGGTAATCAAAAGACCAAAGTATAGCAGCGGAATTAAAAACATGACTATATTCAATTATAAACAGGGGAACATCTTAAACTTACGTCATAAGGATCCATGTAGAGGAAATCTAAACCACCTCAAGATTGTCTCCAAGCTTCATCATATCAAGCTAAGTCCAGGTCAACAAGCCTTATCATCCAATTCCTCCATCTTGGGTTGGAAGCATACCTCAGCAAGAAGAGAAAAATAGAAGACATCTGCAAAGGTTGGTATGTGCATACTAAAAAGCAAGTTGAGTAGTTTATGAAGAATAACGAACATCAAAATAAAAGGCTTCCCATGCAAGAGATAAGGACTACCCAATCGGGCATAAAAGAATAGATTCATCCTCATAGTAAAAGAAGATACTTGCCATAAATAAAACAATAAATTTGTGCAACAAAAGCACATAAATAGGTAGTAGGGCACACACCCCACAAACATCATCAAACATGCATGCATGTGAGATAAATATAGCCCTAGAACAATATAAGCACAACGGCGGCCTAGGCTTCACATCCTTGAAAACCTGATAGAGAATGACTCACTGTCAAACTCCCAATATATATATAAAAGTTGAGCCAAGGCTTCACATCCTTGAAACTCGGGTATGGGGAACCACCACCACCATCCCAAATATAGTAGGTCACACACCCAAAAACCAATGTAATTTACACTACTATAGTGCTAGTGATTCACATAGCATGTAAAATATAGAGGCAAGTAAATAGTTTAGTCAGAAATATTCATGGCTGCCATCACTCAATGGACAACACAAACATATAAACATCCACTTCAAAGTGGGTACATATCAATATAAAATAATAACATGCACCAAGGAACAAGATAGATATCAGGAGAATATCTAAGTTCATAACAAGCAAGATAGTTCACATGAACCATGCTATCAAGAGAATAGACATATGTGTAGGCTAAAGTCAAAAGAAAGATAAGATAGATGAATTTCTCAACATAGATGAATAGGGGATACAACATACCTCAACTTCAGAGTTAAATAATCCAAAGTCACTTCTGGGTCCAATCCTAGGCATCCAAGGAACCTATTAAGCACATAGGTAGATCATGTATCAATTTCATGTTCATTATTCAAACCCTAAAAACCACCTTTTTATCATTATGCAAATTAGGTTTCTAAAACCATGCCATATTTTATCGTATGTCATTAGGAGTCCAAAACATATTTTATCATATTTTCTGACTTATATATAATTAGTTATGTATTTTAAAAGTTAATTCATCATTAATTAGATTCATTGAAAACACATGTTATTAAACATTAGATTTAGCCCTCAAACCTGATATCATTTGATAGAGATTATTGTCCTGATTCCAACAAATATTTATCCATATTTTTCAAACCAGTGTAAAATTAGTTATGGATTTTACAAAATCAACTAATAGAAAATTAGCTAAAATCCAAGTTACCGTTCAAGGCAAAAGAGAGGAAGGAGAGTGGGCATGGGTCCTTCTAGCTTGGTCCAAATAAGGGTCGTCGGGTCAGTGAGGCAATGGCCCACTCTGACTTGTCCAAGGCCAAGGAAAAAGAATACCAAAATGATAAAAGTACCCCTGGTGAGAAAACAAAACAGAATGGAAACGAAGGGTAGAGAGGTAAGAAGGCACTGAACCATCTTCTTCGCTTTGTCAAATGCAAGAAGCGAGTGAGGGACCTAATCTCCGATCAAAACAAAGTGACCAAAAAGGGAAAACCTAGAATATCTCAAATTAGATGGAACCAAGGATAAGGATGGCTTCAGAGTATCACCACAAATCTCGGTGGGTTGATAGAAGGTTGATTGAGGGCAGACGACAGGTGCTGACCCGCAACGGAGCCCTGAGGTCGGCGGTAGGAGTTGGCTTGGAAGTTGGAGAGCTCAGAGTCGTGGAATTCTGAACCAGCACCATGCGTGAACTCCCGGTGAGGAAGCGAACGTCAGGGAGGGTCTGGAGAGGGTCCGATGGCGTAGAGAGATAGGGAGAGGGGAAAGGCACTCTGAATAGGGGAGAAGCAGAGCGCGAACAGGGGACCCAACGGTGCCAGTGGCTGATAGAGTTTGTGGTACCAACCCAGCCACATATATACCCTCTGGTTGAGGATGGATTCAAGGAATGTGTGGGGAAAGAGACCAAAGGCAAAATAGAAAGGGAAAGGATGAAAAATAAGAGAAAAATCAGAGAAGGAGGGACCAGGACAACACATGTGAGAACCAAAACGGAAGGTAAGAGATAACACTAGAGCCACACGATCAGAATCCAACGCTCCAAACAAAGCCTGAGATTTCAAAGCCAGCATGACAAATAATTTGCAAACCTTAGATGGAAATAGAATCAAATAAAGTGGTTAATTAATTATTTTCATTTATCTCTCTCTTTAAAATGAGGGCTCAAACATTAACCAAAGTAAGTGAAATTTTGCATAGAGACCAATTAAGGCATGTAGATTCTGAGTATCAAATTAGGTTTGACTTTTGGAAACCTTTAATGGGTTAAATAATTCAAATCTCATTTTCTCTTTCCTCCATTAATGACATTTGGATTATCCAAATTTTATGAAACTTCACCCACAAGTTAACTTAAGTGTGTTGAATACGAATTTACCATCAATTTTAAATGTTGGAGTTGTTTGAGTATTTATTTAATATTTTGAAGGTTCTACATACTTTCTCTCTATCGAGTTCACCTTTTAAGCAAACTTTATCCAAATTGGATGAAAATTCAACCAAATTCTATATTTATTTTTTAGATTACAAATTTAAGATTAATTTTCTCTTTTGGAGTCATTAATTATTTTATTTGATATTTTGGGGAAAACACATATCTTCTTAACCAATTTGAATTAAATAAATTATTATAATGTGAATAATGTGAAACTTGACTCCCAAGGTAATTGGGACCCAAGGAACACGAATTTAGATTTAGATTTAGATTTCACTTTTGAGACTTATTTTGACGAGATATGCCTTATGGCCCATTCATGGCCCATTATCATAATTACTTATTCAATTAACATCTTACTATCACCAAATGAATTATGTGTAGTATTAACACAAATTTTATTTCACATGACAAATATTATGTGTATATTGTTGGCCTAGCTAAGACTAATGTGAGAACATTAGTTTACATTAAGATGCATTAACACATTAGGGTTATATTAAACATCATCTAGATCTATCCTCAACCCTATTTGGCTAAGTCTAAGAGATCAAACTTCCTGGGTGGGGTTCGAGATCTAGTATGTTACAACACAAATTATATAACCTCTATCGTGAATATGAATTTGTCTTTATTTCCAACTTTTGGTGTCACAAATTATATTTATTCATTAATTACACCTTTTAGGTAGTTTCTCTCTCCAAACATACCATATTATTTCAAGGTGGTCCAAATTAGATGAAAATTCACCCAAAGGCTATATTTATTATGTAGATTGTGAATCTAAGATTATTTTCCTCTTTTGAAGTTATTTATTATTTTATTTGATATTTTTGGGAAAACACACATCTTCTTTTTTCCAATTTGAATCAAATGAATTATTATTATGTGAATAATGTGATACTTGACTCCCAAGGAAATTGGGACCCAAGGAACACAATTTTAAACTTAGATTTCACTTTTGGGACTTCTTTTTATGAGATATGTACCATGGCCAAATAGTGGCCCATTATTTTAATTACACATTCAATTAGGGTGATTTTACATGCATTCACTCACATGATCATTCTAAGCATATTTTAAGTCTAACCTCAACCTTGTTTGGCTAAATCCAAAAGGTTAAACTTCTAGGGTAGGGTTTGAGATCTGGTATGTTACAACACTCCACCCCTTAAAAAGGATTTCATCCTCAAAATCTATAGATTCAAACATGCATCCAACAACTCTCCACCCCTTAAAAAGGATCAACCTAACAAGTCAAACTAAACAACTTTTTAGAGATACCCACATATCGTAGTTGTTAAAGTTTTAGAGATTTATGTTTCTCATGTATCCAACTAAAGTCAGATCCATCTAGGGCTGAGTTATAGATCCTCGTGTCTCTAACCTATCAACCCTACATGAACCTCAAAAGTCATAGGTTAGGTCAACTACACCTTTATATCAAACCTAATCACAAAACTAGGGTTAGATTTTACTCAAACTAGAGTTCTCTTAATTGTGACTTAGTTTAAGAAAACATCGACAAACCAGAGAAAAGATTTGTACATATAGTAGCATAATGAAAATAATTTTTGTTGATGAAATACTTTGTGATGTAAATCCAACATGTGCACTAAAAATCAATACGAGAACCAAGTCACAATATTTCCATAACAAGATCTCCTAACATAGTCTCATCCTCAAACAAACCTTATTGCAAAAAAGATTTTCATTAATCAACTCTAGGGTCAACAACTAACTTAGAGCTAACTAGCAAAGTCAAGTGTTCCATAGGGAGACAAAATTGAATTAGTCAGATTTTGACTACCATGGGTCTGATACCATGTTGTAAATAAGCAAAAACACCTCCTTACGTAAAATTTGAACAATAGAACCTTCAATACAAACACACTTCAAAGGTATGCTTGGAGTGGGTGTAAAATTTTTAAATCTTTATTAATGGTATACAAAACAACCAAAGTGTAGCAGTGGAATAAAAACATGACTATATTCAATTATAAAATAAGGGAACATCTTAAACTTACATGTAGGATTCAACATAAGGATTCATGTAGGAGGGAGATATAAAGCACCTCAAGATTGTCTCCAAGCTTTAACTTTTCAATCTAAGTCCAAGTCAATAGGCCTTGTCATACAAATCCTCCACCTAGGGTTGGAAGCATACACCAGCAAGAAGAGAAGAAAAGAAAACATCAACAAAGGCTGGTAGGTGCATACTAAAAATCAAATTGAGCAATTTATAAAGAATAAGGGACATCAATATAAAAGGCTTCCCATACAAGAGATAAAAAGGATAGGATTCCCAATCGGGCATAAAAGAAAAGAATCTCAAACATATGATAAAAAGGAATACTTGCCATAGCCAAAACAATAAAGTAGTGCTAGATAAGCACATATCATGATTTGGGCGCATAACCCATCAATGTTTTTGGGAACATAACCCATCATAAATTTGGGCACATAACCCATCATAAACATCATCAACCTACATGCATGTGAGATGAGCATAGCCCTAGAACAATATAAACACAATTGGTGTCCAACCCTCATAAAGTTGAAACCTGGTAGAGAAAGGAATACTACCAATCTCCCAAATATTTATAAAAACATGGGCCAAGAATCACACATCTTGCCCTGGGTATGAGGTTCCTTGCCATCCCAAAAAGAGAAGGAAATATCACATCTACCATAAACAAAACAAATGCAATTACACTACTCTAGTGCTACTCAATCACATACATGTTTAATGTAGAGACAAGTAGAAAGTATAGTCAGATTACAAATGTTGCCATCACACAATGGAAAACTCAAACATATAAACATCCACTTGAAAGTGGGCACATATAATCATGTAGTACCAACATGCACCAAGGCACAAGATAAAGATATCAACATAATATCTAAGTCCATAACAAGTAATATAGTTCACATGATCCATGATATCAAGCAAATAGACATATGTGTAGGCTAAGGTCAAAGAATGATGAGATAGGAGAATTTCTCAATATAGAGGAATAGGGGATACAATATATCTCAACTTTATAGTCAAATGATCAAAATTCACTTCTAGGTCCAAGACTAGGCATCCAGAGCACCTATTAGCATATATGTGGGATTAGGGTTAGGTTTATATTGATTTCGTAAGACCTAAAAAAACACCTTTTTTATCTTTATGCAAATTAGGTTATGAAAAATGTGCCAATTATTAGATTAGGATATTAGGATTCCAAAACATATTTTATTATATTTTTTTGACTTATAAATAATTAGTTATGATTTTTATAGGTTAATTCATCATTAATTATATCCATTAAAACACATGTTATTATACATTAGATTTATCCATTAAAACTTATTACATTAGATAGTTCTTGTTTTTATGAATCCAATGAGTATTTATTTGTATTTTTCTGATCATCCATTAATTAGTTATGAATTATAAAAAATCAACCAATCGAAATTCAAAGAAAATCCAAGTCAGCGTCGCTGAGATGAGAGACAGAGGGAGAGAGGGTCGTGAATGACTTGGCCCAACCGGATCAGGCCAGATCAGCCGACCACTAGGCCAGTTAAGCAATGTGCAAAAATAAAATCCAACAAATAAAATCCCATGAAAAGATGCTTTTACCCTCAAATGAAAAACGAAGTGAAGAAGGAAAAGCGGAGGGTAAAGGTCAAAAAACACAGTAGTGTATCTACCCCCCGATATCACCTCCTCGACAGACAAGACATGGCTCAAGTCTGCTCCAGGTGTGAGACTAAAGGCCGAAGCTGGAAGCCCAACACCAGCAGCGAAGGCCGCTACTGGTTTCACAGTCGCCCGCCAAACATAGAGCAAAAAGTCAAGGAAAATGACAATGACATGGCCAAGAAAGCACCCCAAAATAGAAAGAAGTGCGGAGGAAGAAAATCACAAAAGAGGGTGCAAAACACAAAACCAAAGTCACTGAAATACTCAAGAGGTCGAGGCGATGCCAGACGACAACTCAAGCGAGGACATCACAGAACAAAACACGGCACAAAAAAGGAAGAAACCTGATCAGACAATGTGAGTATGGAACCCATGAAATGGGGAAGGAAACCATGGTTTAAAGGAGGGAAAGGGAGGATGGGAGCGATAGAAAACTTATCATCATTTTAATTAGAGCAGAGGAGGAACAGACCACCCCGGCGAAGCCAAGAACACCTCAGAAACAAAACTGAGTAGGTTGAAATTCTCGGCAGAGACAGACATCAATTGAACGTCTGGGTTAGTTCGGGTGAGGTTGGAGATGCCTCAGGGAAAGATATATATATAGGAGGAGGTGAGACATGTCAGAAAGGAAAGAGGGTCGATGAGGGGAAATTGAGGTTTTTGGATTTGGAAAGAAAAGCATAGGGAAAGTTAGGATCAAACGATGCGGGATGATCTCCCGATCACAAAGGGACACAAATCTCAGAGAACATTAGAGGAGAGAGAGAGAACGATTAAATCGAAGAATGTGCCTACAGAGCAACCCGAGTTGGGCTCCTACTCAAGGTAGGACTCGATCAGATGCCATCCAAAATTGATCTGATGGTCATGATTGATCTACACATAAGTGAAACGCGTGACAGTTCAATCATAGACGAAACAAATAGGCAAATAAATCAAATTAACCAAAGTGAAATCCAATTAATGCATGTATTTTATCTTTCCTCATTTAAGGGTTCAAAACTTATTCAAATTAAACTAAACTTGGCATACATGTTAAGTTACAGTGTAGATTCTGAATCTCCAATTGGATTTTACTTTTGGCAACATTAGATAGGTTATTTAATGTATTCTTTGTTTCTCTTTCTTGATGCATTAATGACACATAGATTATCCAAATTAGGTGAAACTTCATTCATAAGTTAACTTAAGTGTGTTCAATATGAATTTTCCTTTATTTCCAACTTTTGGTGTCAAAAATTATATTTATTTATTAATTACACCTTTTAGGTAGTTTCTCTCTCCTAACATACCATATTATTTCAAGGTTGTCCAAATTAGATGAAAATTCACCCAAAGTCTATATTTATTATGTAGATTGTGAATCTAAGATTATTTTTGTCTTTTGGAGTCATTTAATATTTTATTTGATATTTTGTGGAAAACAAACATCTTATTTTCTCCAATTTGAATTAAATGAATTATTATTATGTGAATAATGTGATACTTGACTCCCAAGGAAATTGGGACCCAAGGAACATGGCTTTAAACATAGATTAAACTTTTGAGACTTCTTTTTATGAGATATGTCACATGGCCCATAAGTGGCCCATTATCTTAATTACTCATTCGATTAGGTTTATTAGGGTAATTTTACATGCATTCACTCACATGATCATTCTAAGCATCTTTTAAGTCTAACCTCAACCTTGTTTGGCTAAATCCAAAAGGTTAAATTTCTAGGGTAGGGTTTGAGATCTGGTATGTTACAAACATAATATTGGTTCAAGATTGGGGTTGTTGAGGTGAATTGAGGAATTGAGGACAAAAACTAGAGATATGGGATTCATATTCTACATTCACATATGTGGAGGTTGTGATCTAGGGAATCATGATAGAGAAAATGTTGAGGTTTAGTTTTTGGAGCTAGGTGGGAAGGATGAAGAAGACAAGACTAGACTTATATAGACGCAGTGGGCTCTATAAGCCATCTTAGTGACTTGGTGTAGTGGTGAAAAACTTTTGTAAGGGTGTCAAAATGTTAATGGCATCAAAATTGTTTCAACATCAAATTTAGCGAAGGATCATCATTAACTATTAATTGGTCCAATATAAATGTGTCCTTCATATTTATGTTGCTAAGAAAGAATAGAGTTAAAAATAGATAGAGTTATTTGAATGAGAGAGACATATTGCATGTTGGATGAGTTTTTTTATGTTATCTGGAATTACTTTGGCTACCATTAGAAATAAAATAAAGCGAGATTGCTTGTGCCCAATTTATTTGATATATAAAGTATAATTTCAAAACCATCATGACCATATAGTGAGTTAATTGAACATTTATATAAATATCATTTTCAAATATTTTCATCTCATTCTTATTCATCCAAATGTCTAACTGTTTATTATTTACTAATATTACAAAATGTGAGTTTTGTTAATCGATAAGCTAAATACTTGTGATATCATAATACCAAAATGTAAGAAATGATACATACACTAGAAGACTACAATCTAATGACACATATAAGGTGTGGATCTTGGTCTAGTTTACATGCAATATAAAACCAATTTGATGACTTAAAGAACTATTTCAAACAGTTGAAGTAAAATGAAAAGAAATTCAACTATTGCACTATAAGTTGTATAAAATTGAGATATTCCTTAAGGAAATGATTTTTAAGAAGGTTTCATAAATAAGTACATGAGTATTAAAATTAATTAATTTACCTCTTGGTATAGTATTGATCAATTTACATTAATATGTTTTGATGGTGTACCTATACTCATGGCAATTGTCAAAATTGAGGGTCATAATAATGAGTGAAAAGGTAATCATGGAATTATTAGGGTTTTAGAGAAATATAAACAAAGGAGATACTAATTGAATGCGCAATCAAAGACTTCTTAATATAATTGTCCTCATTAATCTAGATAATAAACACTAGCATGTTGTTGTGTGGATTTTGGTTTGGGTTAGATAATTGGGTTTCATTTTGATCATGTACAACTCTCCCTTAGAAAAAAATTAAATCTCATTCCTAGTAATGTGAAATGAACAAAGTGTGAAGTACTATAAAATTCCTTGATATCGAAGTTGGGTATATTAGTAATGGATTACGCACGATGAACTAGTTTGCACTAAATTCAAAAGGCAAATTGGATCATTTGTTTAATAGAAATAACATCATTCCAAAAAGGATATTGAAAAAAACCTCATGCCCAGTGATTTCGACATTTTTATTTTAATAATTAATATTATAACTATATTGAAATGTCATCCAATTCTCTTTCAGAAAAATGTTAAAATAATGCCAAACCCTAGTAAGGAAGAGTGATTATAAAATTAACTTAATTTGAAGGTTTATTAATTTGAAACCAAATTGTTATCCAAAACATTTGTAAAATCTATTATATATTTTCTTGTTCCTAGAATACTGGTACACAAAATTAAAATTATAAGAAGGTAAGATGGCTAGAAAATTTATTGTAATAACCATAATGTATAATTAACACAAGTAAGCAAACATATCAATTTAATTTCAATATTTGAAATAATACGAATACATAATTTCCATTGAGAGAAATAGTATTACCCCCACAAAACTATTACCACAAGGTCCACAAGATCTCATCATGTTTATGTTATTTCAACCATGAAATCACCAACAATAGTCTTTGCTAATACTAAATGAGAGGATCAATAAAGATAAAATAGAGAGTTTTTGCATTATTTAGTAAAGAAAAATAAAGGAAAACTATGAAATATTTTCAAATTAATAGGAAAGAAAAAATGGAAAAGATAATTAAAACTAGAGTAAAATAATACAAAATACAACCCCTAGAAAGGTGATTTTTTATAATAGGGAAGGAGTTAGGAACCTCACATCTCCCTCTAGATATAGGTATCTTTGTAATATTTGAAGAAAAATTGTGTTTTAATGTTATTAGGTAATAAGCTAAAAAAGAATATAGAGTGAAAAGTGCATATGTAAGAAAGTAATTTCTTTTATGTTCCTACAACCATTATCATTTTCAATAGTCCTAGAAGTCACAGGGTGTCGCATGGTAAAGCTTTATTATCTATGAACAAGATGCATTTTGGTGTTTTTATGAAGTGAAAGAAGTTATGACTCATTCAAAACAATCAATACTTTATCATGTTGAGTAAATATTGATTTTCAAAAATAGCATGTGACTAATCAGTTTTCTAGATACATATTCAATGTGTATGATAGCAATAAAACTATGAGATAAGAGAGATATAGGAAACTTGAAAGTATCACATGTTTGAATCAAAATTTAGTTAATTACAAATTCATGCATCTAGAACAACTAAAAATGATCAAGCATTAGTTGAGACCTACTTATTAATACATATCTAGAACTAAAATAACTAAAAATATGAAACATCAATTATAATCTAGTTGATTAGAATATAAAAACAACTACAACAACTAGGGGGGGGAACTAAAGATCATGTTGCCACCTCACATTCACTTTTTCTTTTTTAAATATGTGATAATTTTAGAGAATGAATTCTCTTGATAGTGGATGGGGCAAGGAGAGAAGGAAAAGGGTAGACAAATATCTTCCTTCCAAGTGTTGAGAAAGAGGGGTGTGTCATGGAGGCATATGGAGAGGTTTACTTGTCATCCATTGGTGGGAGGATGAATCTGACTAGGATTTTGAGTGTCGAAACTGGCTTTATAAAACCCTATCTTGGGCGGTGGAATGTTGAATCATCCACACCAATGGTAGATTCAAACCCCATGTTTGGGTGGAAAATTTCTAGAAGACGTGAGGCTTCAATGCGGATTTGGAAAATAAGGACATAAATAGAAACAATATTTAAGGCTTGGATAAACTAATTTCACAAGTCCTCAAGGATTTCTCCTCCTTAGGTCAAGTGTTGTAATGCCAAAGTTGTTGTTTTTTCTTCAGACAACATCACCTGGGTTTGCTTCTTCAGCCTTTGAAAACTTTGATTGTGGACACCATCACTGCCTTTCACGCAATGTTGTTGGTAAAGGTCAAGGTTTTGGTGATCTACAATGGCATCTTGCCAGTTTACCTTTACATCTTGGAGGGTTGGGTATTACAACTGACCAAGATGTGGGAGTTTTGCATATGTTTCTTCTCGAGCTCGTACCATAAATCTTCAAGACCATATCCTCCATGAGATTGGTCCTAGTCCTGCTAGTGGCCCTTTCGATATTGCTTATGCTTCAATTTGTAAGTTTCTACCATCCTTTCATTGGTCCAAGTTATCATGTACTACTTCTTCCACCCACAAGACACAATCGATTTTAGCAGACACCTATTACAATATGGTCTTCTGGTGCTTCAACACATCAAAGTTATCTCAATGACAAAGGGCTATTCTAAATTTCCTACAGGATGACTATGCACAAGACTTTCTTCTTGTTATACCTATGAATTGTCTTGGATTATCCATGAGATCTGTCTATATCTGGAAATGTGAGTTACCCCCTTGGTCACTCTGTAGACCTTGATTCTTTTGGTGACAATGCGGTGCACTGTCACAATTGTACATGATTCAAGTTCTGTCATGATGTCGTTTGAGATGTCCTCTTTGATATTATTTCTCATGCGGGGATAAAAGCCTTGAAAGTAGCTCCAGTCCCCTTTTTTGGGACACGTCATGATAGTCTCCACATGTAGTGACATGTTGACACATTGTTATTTGATGTACCAATGGAAAGCACACTCGTGTTAATCGTATTGGCATCTCTCCAT